>SCDT01000140.1:1587-56217 GCA_004143765.1 Drosophila melanica
CAAAGTTATTTACGCATCAAGGGGTTGATCCGTTAGGCATTTTATTTTGAAAATATACTACTATCTATGTGTTTGGCGTTGTGTTTGACTTATCAGTTTTAGAATTACATGCTTACTATAAGGAAATTGTGTATAACTTTTTGTTTTTTATTTATTAGACTCGAACATATATTAATACATGAAAAAATTAGTTCAAGTGTTTATCCGTATAATACGAAAAATATAATTTTTTTATAATTATATTCTTTATATTGGTATTTAAAAAATATAATTACATTTAAGAGTTTAGTTGGACCAAACAAAGCAAATTGGGCGAAAGTTATTTATTGTATATATGTGTGCTTAGATTAAAATTGCCACTAAGGGTGTTCAAAATTCGACTACATTTAGTTATTTTTTTGTCATTTATTTTTTATGTGCGCTTAAGTCAACAACAATTTTTAATTTCATTTTTCAAACGTCCCTTTGATACTTGCATGCCACATTAACACCCTCCCCATTCATTCGACTGACTGATGGACTGGCGAGCCGTGGGCCGAAAATTTGATATGCTTTTTGCCCTGTTTAAGGTAGGTTTCGGGGAGTGCTTTAATTTTATTTGCACACAAATGCGCGTCACTTTTAAGAAACATTTTGACGTCTCATCGTGTTTCTGTTTCTTTTTTGTGGCCAATGCAAATAAAATTCATTATAAATTTCTAATTATATCACCAGACTAACGAGGACAATCCAAAAGGCCCTCAAAAAGTTTATATTTTTTACCGTTTTTTCTTAGCAGCCAACCTTCAAAAATGTCAAGCTACATTTGACAATGATGAATCTGCTTTGGGAGCAACCCTCATAGAATAGCTGACGAAAATTCAGCTGATAAACTGATTATGCACATCAATTGAGCCGCACTCTTCATTTGGTGTACGCTGCTTACGGCAATTGTTTTGTGAAAATTAAATTCTCTTTTGTGTCTCATATTGCATTGTAAGTAAGCCCTCTACCAACAGCAAAGTTGGTAGCTTTCTAATTACAAATAAGTAAAAAGGCAAATGCTTTGCGGCTTTGCGCACCTGCTACCAAAGGAACATAGATAATTATAAAAGGTGAATGGGACTGGAGCCCCAAATTGGCAAAGGTATTTGTTTAAATTATTATTGGACTTAATTATGCCAAGTCTGCTTGTCGGAGGTATGTATCTGTAGAAACAAAGAATGTAATATAAATTGAAGCCAAGCCAAGGCGGGCAAGAACTTGAATGTAAAAGAATGGACAAATTATATAAAAGAAAAGAGAGGAACACACCTTAAGAAAAGCAAAGTAAAATAAAAAGTTAAGCAGGGCTTTAAAGAATTTTATATTTATTATTTACAAAAATAAATTTTACAATTTACTGGACTTCTACTTACTGCTTTGACGCACGTGCGTTGATATGCCAATTAATCAACTAAATTATAAGAGCTAAAAAAAAATGAGAAGAGTTAAGTCGAGAGCGCCCGACTAGGAGATACTTTGAGCCCTATTTCTGTTGCTACAAGCATTTTATTTATACATGCATATACAAAAAAAAAAAAAACTCAAATCATGATTTACTTCTAAATTACGACAAGCTGATTTACCCATGTATATCAGACCGTCTGTCCGCCTGTCCGTCCGTCTGTATGAATGAAATTACTGCATCTCAGAAACTAAAAAAGCTACAGACCTAATCTTTTCGAGATTACAATCTCCTAATCCATGCGCAAATCAAGTTTATCAATATTTTTTCGATATCATGCCATGTTTCATTAATATCGATTAAAATCGATTTGAAGACATAGTTTTCTTACTATAAAACAAACAAATCCCATAACTTAGCGAATCGAAATACTATAAAAAGGTCCTGCTAATTTCATTAATATACTTTAAGTTTACAATTAAATCAAGATAACGACAAACATGTGATATTTAGTATTATAATATTATTGATTGTGATATGCCTTTGAAATATAATTTAAGTTACAGATGGACTGATAACACTATACTACAGATATAGATTTTGGAAATACATTTTGCCATTTTCTGTAAGAGACTTAATTAGTACACGTGTCTATTGGTTTTCGATCGGCAATGTATAGTGCATACAATAAAAAAAACTTCAAATTTTAGTATTTTAAAAACAAACACAAAAATAATTTTTGAAAACACAAAGCCTCAAATATAATCGCGTTAATACAAAATAAAAATTCGGTTGCCTAGTGCAATATATTTGCAAATGCCAGTCATATATTTATATATTTATAAGTTTTGTAAGTAAATATTAGCAAATAATTGCAGTCCATTAGTGCGATATAAACTAGTATGTGTACAAAAGATATGTGCGGTTATTGAACAGCGACCATTAGCCGCCACAAAACATATAGCCGCCACAGACATACAATACCATGTTACTAGTATTATATTTCTTATTTATTTGGTTAACCTACTTTTTGGTCACACAAAGCAAAAATTCTCGGACAAACATTAAATCTCAAAGTAAATACCTAAGGATTGGGGCGGCTGCTGTACTAGCCGGCTGCTCTTGCTGATATTAATCAAACAACAATAAGACACATAGATATTTACACGGACTGATGCACACAAACACATGTACGTACGTATATGTGACTGTATTACGTGCAAAAGTAAAAGGCGACGCACACTCAAAATCCGGGGTCTTTGTAGATTAACTATGCGCCTCCTTGCACACACAGCACGCCTCTCGCATTGTGATACGCCCCATTGTCAACGCTAAGCAGCGTGTGAGGATTACTCTCAAGTTCGAGTATAGCATTCTTTTGCAGCCCCCGACAGATAATGCTCGCATGTCCTGTGTATAATTGGTTGTGACACATGCGAATCATTCTCACACACGTATATAGTTTACTGCTATTGTTGTGATGGTTGTAATTAGGACCCAGCTACATGTAAGCCCACAAATATTTTTAGGTGTTTGTTTCGTGTATTTAATGCTTCAATTATTTTTCAATATATAACTATCCCCGCTACATTAACTGTCAGCTGTTACCCGCGCTTGTTCAGAGCCCAGCAGGTTGCCTGATTGAAGTCTTTAAAACTGCTTGAAGATCATCAGTTCTGATCATTTTTATATTTGATTTTTGGCATTCATCCATACATTGGCTAAATCATACATGCATACACACACAAACACGCGACGCCAGCTGCGCACTTTATCCAAAGGCTGTGCTTGGCCTCTGAGCTGTCGCCACATACATTTTACGAATTTCAGCTTTGCAGGGTATAAAAATGTATTCTTACATTACACTTATAAAATATATACAAAAGATTTTAATCATCCACGTTTAATTTAAGAATGGAAAACTTAATAAAAAATCAATCTCAATATAAAAAATTTGTTTTATTGCCACAAAAACACGCTAAAAATCGCTTCACAATGCCAAAAAAATGATAAGAGCGCCATATTATTCATTCATCATTTTGAATACTATGCGATAAGCTTATTATTCTCGCATGAGAAACAAGTATGAAATGTAAAAATATTGAGACAGTTGCAATTATACTTTCAAAAAGTTCGCACGTTCTGTTGATACTGTGTTAAAATGCGACTTTTGCTATTCAGTTTATTGGGCCTGCTTAGTATAACAAACGCTGCTGTGAATCGCAGTTCAAATCTAATTTGTTACTATGATTCAACGTCATATATGCGCCAGGGCTTGGCTAAGCTGGGTGCCGACAATTTGGAGTTAGCTCTGCAGTTCTGTACACATCTGGTGTACGGCTATGTGGGTCTTAAGCCAGACACACATGAGCTGTACAGCTTAAATGTCGACCTGGACATGTTTCATTTCAAGGACATAACTCAGTTGCGTAACAAATTTCCACAACTAAAGATTCTATTGAGCATTGGAGGTGATCGAGATGTGGACGAATCACATCCCAATAAATACCTGGAGCTTTTGGAGGCGAACCAGACGGCGCAGCAAAACTTCATTGATAGCAGCATGGTGCTACTGCGTAGAAATGGCTTTGACGGCTTGGACTTGGCGTTCCAGTTTCCCAAAAATAAACCCAGAAAAGTGCACGGAACCATTGGCACTTACTGGAAAAAGTTCAAAAAACTATTTACCGGAGACTTTGTTGTTGATCCCTTGTCGGCACAACATAAGGAACGGTTTACTGACCTTGTAGTTAACTTGAAACACGCATTTCAAAGCGCCAATTTGTTGTTGACTTTAACGGTACTACCCAATGTAAACTCTACTTGTAAGTAGTAATATACACAAAATAATATAATTCAGTTTTGTTACACAGATAAACAATTATATATTTTATACTTCAGGGTATTTTGACATTCCAAAAATACATCCCTCGCTGGACTTTATTAACCTGGCTGCATTCGATTTTGTCACACCTTTGCGAAATCCCGAAGAAGCAGACTACACCGCACCAATATTTCTTTTAGATGAGCAACAACGTCTGCCCCACTTAAATGCTGAGTTCCAATTGAACTATTGGCTGCAAAACCACTGTCCTTCGCATAAGTTACATTTAGGCATTGCCACCTATGGCCGCGCCTGGAATCTCACCCAAGGATCGGGCCTAAGTGGTTTGCCTGTGGTACGTGATACCTTTGGAGCCGGTCAAGGGGGGCTTCAAATTGGCAGTACCGAAGGCTTGCTAAGCTGGCCAGAAATATGTTCCAAGTTGCCCATGAATCAGACGGCTGTCTATCGGGGTAAAAATGCACCGTTACGCAAGGTTACGGATCTCACACAAAAATACGGAAACTACGCCTTGCGTCCGGCTGATGAACAAGGCGAACACGGGCTGTGGGTAAGCTACGATGATCCCGACTTTGCTGGCATCAAAGCTGCCTATACTAAGAGCAAGGACCTTGGTGGAGTAGCACTGTTCGATCTAAGCTATGACGATTTTCGTGGTCTCTGCACAGGACAGAAGTTTCCTATAGTTCGCTCCGTTAAATACTTTTTGGGATAGTTTATTATATTTTTCAAAAGCTAAATATTTTATTATTCTAATCAGAAAACTTGTTTCAATGTTGAAACGCTGGCCTCGTTCTCTTGAACCTCTGTCAAAAACGATTCAATAACTTTGTTTACGCAATCTAATTATTGTAAGCGCGAATGTAAAATAAAAACTTGACTTGACTTGCTCTCTTGTTCTGAGTAGTGAAAAAGCTTTTGCAATCGTCATCGTCGGTCAACAGCTTTATTTGTCGTTTGCTTTTTCGGTTTTCATTTCAGCTTTAGTTCGATTTCATATAATCGTCGATGCGGTCGTGTATCTTGCTGGTGTCTACTTAGTATTTCAATAATACTGCAGCATGAAGCAGTTTTTTTTGCTTTCATTTTTTGCGGGCTTTTTTGTGGCTATCACAAACGCAGCTTCTAACTTAGTGTGCTATTATGATTCATCCAGTTATACGCGTGAAGGTAAGCAAAAGTGTTTTCTGTATTCATTTGGACATGGGTATATCGACTTGGCTGTTGAATATATACACTTTACGGAGTCAGAACTATTTTTGCATGTATCATAGATTTGTTATACCCGTTTTTATACCCTGAACCCTCAAAATGGTTAAAAAGGGTATAATGGTTTTGTGCAAATGTATGTAACAGGTAGAAAAAAGCGTCTGCGACCCCATAAACTATATACTCTTGATCAGCATCACTAGCCGAGTCGATCGGGCCATGTCCGTCTGTCTGTCCGTTTGTCTGTCTGACTGTCTGTCTGTATGAACGCGTCTATTTCAGAGACTACAAAAGCTAGAAATCTGATTCGGTTCTTATGTACCATACGTAGATCAGATATTTATCGCATTTTTGACTCGGCTTTTTAAGCATAACTCCCAAACTATAAAAGCTAGAGAAACCAAATTCAATTTATTATATTCGCGAAAAGCATACGAAGAATTTAAATATTTCAGGTTTTCAATAGCTCCCAATATCGACCATAAAAACCGCAAAACAAAAACTATAGACCTGAAAATTGGTTTGTACATACATTTCAATTCTGCTAATAAATCCTAAAAGTTTCATAACGATCATACATATAGTTTAGCAGAAAATAAAGACTTCGTTTCTATAGTGGGGCACGAGCAGCAACCGAGTAAAGTGCGTGCGGCGCGCATTTGTGTGTATATGTGTGAATTTGTGTATGGGTTGAAATGCTTATGAAGACGGATCGCAGGGTTCAGGGTATCTCTTAGGCGGGCGGCTCCACCTAGAGCCGTGTCAGTCTCTGTTATTTATTTACATTGTGATGTTTCCAATGTAAGGTGTTTTACAATAATAAGGAAGCACTTAATTTATTTTTTTAATTTTCATTCGAAATTTTAAACATTTGTTTACACTGACTAAAAGCTTTTAATTAGCATGCTTCCAAAATACGCGCACACGTCTAATCAATTTCAAAAGTTGTCTGTCTGCTGTATTGCGTATTGAATAATACAAAACGAACTTAGCATTATAATATTATGCTTATTGCATACACATATCACGAGAGCGAGGCTGTTGCTTAGTGAGGTCTGTGGGGTCAGGGCCTTATCATTTCTGTTTTGCGAGAGAGTCAGCTCTCTTCAGCGGAAACGAGCCAAGCTCTCTACGCTGCTCTTTCTGAATATTGTTGTTAAATGCAAACGATCAGTTTCGAATATACTATAGCAATTTTCAAAGCAAAACATTTTAATGAAGATCAGCGCGCAAACTTGCCAAAATAAATAAGAATATAATAAAACAGAGTCCAAATACGACAAATCGATCAAAAATAAAAGCTTACATTTCTTACACAATCCACGCGATAGAAATCGAAATCTGAATGTACAACTCTCTGCGAGTTCAGCGCGACAACTGCCCCAGCAACATTTTTCTGTCGGAGACGAAACAAGTGACTAAAATTGTGACGCAGAATGGACAGTGGAACAAATTTTTACACATAGAGCTAACAATTACATTTAAAATAAAAATTGACAAACTCTAAAATTTTTGTTTTCAAAATGGGAAAGTCGATTTATAAGATTGATACAAAATAAAAAAATATATAATGTAGTGGTGGTTGTAATGGTTTTTTTACAAATTTAAAATCACTCTTTGGAAACTGTGTGCATTTCAAGCGAACAATGAATATTTCAAAGTATACGTTTAACCAGATTGTTGTTGCTTGCTCTTAATTGAGTAACTGCGGGACAATGATCCAAACATGCCGTGGGGAGTGTAGGCGCCAAAGATTTTCAGACAAATGGGCTTCGAGTGCATCGGCATGCTCTCCCAGAGCATTAAATACTCTCTCTTTGTAGTGTGCATTTATTTATTTAATTCGTTTTAAAGTAACAACATGTAATCGTTGTAGGTTTGGGCAAGCTGCTGAATCCAGACTTGGAAATCGCCCTTAACTTCTGCTCGCACTTGGTTTACGGATATTTGGGTATACGTGGCGACAATTATCAGGCGTACAGCTTAAATGAAAACCTAGACGTGTATAAGCATCAGTTCTCCGAAATTACGGCTTTCAAACGGAAATATCCACATTTGAAGGTGCTACTAAGCGTTGGCGGTGATCATGACGTTGATGTGGACCATCCAAATAAGTACATTGAGCTTCTCGAGGGGGAGAAGGTCCGACAATCAGGATTTATCCAGTCGGCCTATTCCTTGGTTAAAAACTACGGTTTTGATGGCTTGGATCTAGCATATCAGTTTCCTCGAAACAAGCCTAGAAAGGTACACGGTGAACTGGGAACGGTTTGGAAAAGTTTCAAAAAGCTCTTTACTGGCGATTTCATAGTTGACAACAATGCGGCTCTGCACAAAGAGCAGTTTACTGCGTTTGTTCGTGATGTAAAGGATTCGTTACGTGCAGATGGGTTTCTACTAAGTTTGACGGTCCTTCCAAATGTGAACTCTACATGTAAGTATAAAAAGAACAAAACTTGTTATATATAAAAATTCTGAAGTATCCGGTTTTTCTTAGGGTACTTTGACATACCAGCGCTAAACGGTCTCGTTGACTTTGTTAATTTGGCCGCATTTGATTTCCTTACGCCAATTCGGAATCCTGAAGAAGCAGACTATACAGCTCCACTGTACGAATTGAAAGACCAAAACCGTCTTTCTCACTACAATGCTGATTTTCAGGTGGAATATTGGCTTCGACAAGGGTATCCTGCCGGCAAGCTTAATTTAGGAATTGCTACCTATGGAAATGCTTGGAAACTGTCCAGCGAATCAGGTCTGGAGGGTACACCCGTTGTGCCGCACACCGAAGGGCCTGCTCCAGAAGGCTTGCAATCTCAAAAAGCTGGTTTGCTTAGCTATCCCGAGATCTGCGGCAAGCTGTCCAATCCACAAAATCAATATCTGAAAGGAAACGACTCCCCATTAAGGCGCGTGAGCGATCCTTCTAAACGTTATGGAAACTACGCATATCGTTCGGTAGATGGAGCCATTACTGAAGGCATTTGGATTAGCTATGATGATCCCGATGCCGCATCCAACAAGGCTGCCTACGTCCGTGCCAAGAATCTAGGAGGTGTGGCTCTGTTCGACCTAAGCTACGATGATTTTCGTGGACAATGCACTAGTGACAAATACCCAATATTGCGTGCTATTAAATATCGATTGTAACCGAAACTAGGCTTATACTAAAGAGCGTAAAAATAAACAGTAAATTAACACTCTTGAGATCAGTTTATTGTTTACAGAATGAATGTTTTATGTAGTTGGTGAGTAAGCCCATGTGTAATATCATATTTAAAAAAAAAAAATACGAAAATTTAGCTGAAGATTAGCTTGTTTAGTTTATAAACATTTTATTCAGTCTTATCGCTTGCGATTCCGTATAGAACTGTTCAGGCAGCCATCCACATTTACGGCTCTGTTTTGTAAATTCCCCGAACAGAGTGATCTCACTGACCTCAACGTCATTTGTCACTGTACACTAACACAAATATTTGTGAGAAATTTGTTGATATTATATAGACTATTGTTCAGTCTCATGGGTTTACAAAAGCTCGCTTTATGCGATTTCCGTTCGTATTTAAAGTCAGTTGCGTTTTGAGTCTCGTTACGTGCGGACGTATTTAATTGTGATATTGTCGCCCCCTGTGTCTCTGCTTCTCTGCTGCTAGTGCTCTCCCAGTCTAAAAAAAATGCGCTCTCTGTTGTACGGGATTGCGTTGGCTGTGCTGCTCTCAGCAACGCACGCAAATATTGCGGTTGGGTCTCATCTGGTTTGCTATTACGACTCAAGTGGCTATGAACGGCAAGGTTTGTATTTTTTGATGTTCTTCCTATTCCACATTGTCGTCTGATGTATCCACTGCTCTTTCACAGGCCTTGCTCAGTTCACGCTCACCGATATGGAGCTAGCGCTACAGTTTTGCACTCACGTCATATATGGGTATGCTGGAATCCATCCGGATACCTATGAGCTGAAAAGTCTGAACCAGCCACTGGACTACGAACGTCGTCATTTTGCACAAATAACTGCGCTTAAGGAACGGTATCCAGATGTTAAATTCTTGTTAAGTGTGGGCGGAGATCATGATTTACAGCAAGAAGATAAATATATCAAGCTTTTGGAGGCAGGCACTCAAGCACAAAACCGATTCATTTCCTCGGCAAGAGATGTCGCCCGTCGCTTTAATTTCGATGGCTTGGACCTTGCTTTTCAGCTACCACGGAATAAGCCCCGAAAGGTTCACTCTGATGCCGGTATGGCTTGGAAGAGCTTTAAGAAATTTTTTACCGGGGATTTCATTGTGGACAGCGAAGCTGACACACATAAGACTCAAATGACAAGTTTGGTGAAGGATCTCAGGAGCGCACTGAAGGCAAACGATTTACTGCTTAGTCTTACCGTTTTACCCAATGTCAATTCAAGCTGTAAGTTGGTCACACGTTTTGAATTCAGTAAGTCTCATAGTAAACAAATTTTTGCAGGGTACTTTGATGCACCTACCATTTCTGATAATGTGGACTTTATCAACCTCGCCACTTTTGACTTTCTCACACCTACCCGCAATCCCGAGGAGGCTGACTTCACAGCTCCTCTTTACGAAGCATTTGGGCAAAATCGCCTACCACACTACAATACCAACTATCAAATGGAGCATTGGCTACTACAACGTGTTCCATCTAAAAAGCTGAATATTGGCGTTGCCACTTATGGCCGCGCTTGGAAACTTACCAAAGACTCTGGTGAAACCGGACTGCCTGTGGTATCCGCTACTGATGGTCCAGCTCCTGCTGGTCCACAAAGCAAGACAGGAGGACTCTTAAACTGGGCCGAGATCTGTCAACTTCTCCCTAATCCTAGCAACACGAACGGAAAAGGCGCCATCGCTCCCATACGACGTGTGCCTGATCCCACAAAACGTTATGGCAGCTATGCTTATCGCGCAGCAGACGAGAACGGCGAGAATGGCTTGTGGGTTAGCTACGAGGATCCCGATACCGCTTCCAGCAAGGCCCAATATGTGCGAGCCAAGAATCTCGGCGGCATCGCCTTGTTCGATTTGACGCAGGATGATTTCCGAGGCCAGTGTACCGGTGATCGCTTCCCAATGCTGCGTGCTATCAAGTTTCGACTACTCTGATATCTACTTTAGCATCTTTACACAGCAAGTAGCCTTGTACCAAAGTCACTAAGATGCGCTGTCTGTCCTCTTGCTAATTAATTACAAACTTGTAAACTAAAATGTGCCCTAAATTAATTCATTGGACTGGGGACAACTACCGCTTCTTTAAATATAGTATTTACTTGCTCTTAGGCTGTGGGTCTGGCCTAAATTGTCCTTACCTTTGCAATGGATTTTGTTGGCACCGCTCGCCTTATCTTTTTCGCCTTACTACCATCTTGCAGAAATGGCATGTGGTGTTTTTTTTTTTTTTGTTTTTCGTTCTCTTTGCTTTTGCTTGCTTTGCATTAATGATTTACAGATTTCAGCGCATTTGGCTGTTCTGTCTGCGCCGGCGCGGATTCCCAATTTTTGTTTGTATTGGCCCATGCTCCATATGCGTAGCCGTGTGTCTGGCTCGTAAAGCCACCGCGACCATACCTCTTTCCACTTCCCTTTGCCCTGTTCCGATCTTACTTGTATCGTCTACTTAAAGTAACACTGACATTCCACCCAAGCCAAGAATGGGACGGCATCTAAAACAGTTAGCAAGGGAACAACTTGTGGCCGTTGGCTGCCGACATCGACACGACATAAGACATCTAAATTAAGTTATTGTTTATCCGATATTTAGCAGTAACTAGGGGACTTAAACCTACACTACACGGAGGAAGAAAATGTTGTGGCTTCACTTTGTCACTTTTGTTTGTAATTGAAATTACAAACCCAGTGGGTCAATTTGTCTCCAATGTATAATCGGTTGAAAAAATTAACGCAATTTAATATTTTCTACGTTACAAACATTAAAAAGCAGATTAAGCCGATTTCTATATGCAAGCTGCACCAATTAGAGCCAACATAATAAAATCATAAAATAAGACAGGCTTAAGCTGCCCAAACTGGCGCCACGCGTCTTTCAACTTCAAAGGAAGGAACAGGAAGGAACTCCAAAGCCGACTAAGAAATACTCTATGCACAAGGATTTAAAAAGCATTAAAAAGGCTTTAGTGAGGCTTTAGGCTCTAATCGAGACCGCTCGACAACAACTATAGAAACTAAATTCTTGATTTACGTCGAAACTAAAAAAAAGCGTTTCAAAATTTTTCGGACTTAATATGAGAATTTAAAACTAAATTGAAATGAATGTATAAACCAATTCGCAAGTCTGGAGTATTTAATTTGAGGATTTTTGATTTTTTTATGTTAAGGCTAATCTAAAATATTCAAAATCTGCGTCTGTTCCACACGAACATAATACACACACGATCGGAAAATTGATTGTATTTTTATTCTGCATATTGATTAGGAGAATGCAAAGTCCAAAACTCATTATACCCTTTATACCAATTTTCAATAAGTTGACGGAATAAAGGAGTAGAGTTGATGTTTATCCGCAACTACGGATTAACTTGAGTTAACTTAAACAAAGGGAGGTGCAAAGTAGATGAAGCCAAATGTATTTTGTTGTCTTTTACCGCTTATCTGTTTTCATTTTTTTATAGGCACACAACAATATATATGCGTGTTTGTTTTATTACATAAAAATAAAAATAAAAATAGCACAAATAATTGTAAATTCTTTTAGTCACATGCACATGCACATACGTTTATTCGTGCTTGTGTTGCCCAAAATCCTAATTTAAAATTTAAGTTTTATTTTCTAATTTTAGGAAAAATATATATCATTTTATTGATTCAGTAAACTTGATTTCCGTTCCCCAGGCCCTGCGATAATAACTTGCAGTGAACATTAGCATAGCACTTTTCAATATTTTACAGGAACAGTTGCGAGCTTTACAGACTTAGTTATTGTTGTCATCTGTATCTGTAAATCGTGATCTTATTAAGAAAACTAAGCTCTAAGACAATTTGAAATTGGCGCAATGCCCTTTAAAATGCAAAATATGCCATTAGTGTCAATTGACCGTGCCGGCTTCTGTTCAGATCTTGATGTAGCTCACACACAAATGCTAACTAAAGTCCTAAGGGCAGAATGTGCCTACCGTATAAAAACAAACAAAATAAAACTTGCCATAGCCTACAAGTTGTAAACATGGCATTGTTTAGCAGTAGCCGTCGCCAACTTAAAGTCTCAGATCCCAGCTGTGTGCTATATTCCATCGAAAAAAAGATCGTGTCTGCTGCTCATAGCTCGACTCCAGCTCCCGAGTTAAGCCCCCTGCCAGTTGTCGCCTCATCTAATTAAGGCACATTGGCGGTGGTGGGGCAACAAGACCTCTGCATGATATTTGCTTTGCGATTATTGGCAGCCTGCGCCCCATGCGAATGACAAATATGTTGCTTATGCCACTCCATGCGGGTTGCTCTACAAGCTACTGCCTTCCGTGGAAGGCTCACAGTCGCCAGCTTGGGGCTACCTCTTTAAATAAAGATATTTTCGCCCTCATTACGCTCTGTGTCCTTTTGTTTAATTTTTTTTTTTTCTTTTTTTTTTTTTTTTTTTTTTTTTTTGCTTTCGGTGGCCGATGAAGTGTCGCTGATTGCGCGTTGCATTGTTTTGGTTAGTCGAAGATGTCCACGATGCCGATAAGAAATGCAAGGAGTGCATTGCTGCAAGGCAGGATTTGGTCAATTTGCGAACATTCAGATATCACTGATATTATAAACTGCTGCGTTGTCACACAGAGAAAAAAAATCAACGTATAACCGAATGTGATCACATTAAATATTAATATGCAACTTTCTTCATATTATTATATTAAACTTAAATACTGGTTTTATCAAATTTATATTAGACAATGAAGAGCGTTGCAGTCGGGCGTTACCGACTGCGTTTCTCTTGATAAATAAATACGTATATATTATATAATTTTCCTTTTATATATGTAACGCATCATTTTGGAAACTTATTACGAACTTTTTTTCTTAACTTAGAATTCGTTGTTTACTTGGGGTTATCCCTTGCGCATTGTTACCGTTTCCTTGCCGTGGGTCTGTTGTTTTATTGTTTCGTTAATTTAAATAAATCACAAGATTTTATGCTTTTTGCCCTACTCGGTGCATATGCTTTCAGCATTGTTAATTGACTTCATCTTTCAGTATTTTTGCTGTCCGTCTTCGTGTTCGTACAATTGTCAGCGGGTTGTCACACAAAATGATTTAAGCCCAGTGGTGATACCCAACCGCTAAGTGGCGCCAGCACTAAGTTCAACAGGTTTAGTGCATATGTTTATTGATTTTTAATATGGATGTCTGGTCATAATTATTTTCAAAATCCTGCTTTATCCATATATAATTGAATATGGCTTAAGGAGATATAATAAAATTGTGGAATTGTAGATAATAGAATAGCGTTTATTATGCCCAAAATGCATAACTGTAAAGGTTGGCTTGTCCCAATTTACAAGATGCAATGTATAATGTACATCTTATTCAGTTATAGACATATTTCTAATGACCTTTTCTAAAGTTCAAGAAACATTTTGTTTAGTCGCGCTCACTTGGGGGAGGGTAAGCTGCGAAAATCTCTACTGATAGCAGTCCGATCTAGTGGCAAAGTATGCAAATCGGCTAGCAATATATGCGGCCGGGAAATCAAGGTCGCAATCTTTGGAGGAGGTCACCAGCTATCTACAAACCAAATTGTGACTGTAGCTTTAAAATTGTGGATTTAATAAATTTGTGATTTGTTACGCCTCCAGTGGACATAAAAAAAAATGCATTTATACGGACGGACTGAGGGACAGAAAGACGGAAGCACAGATGGAAAACCCAATTTATTAAGGGGAACAGCTGTTTCGAAATCACCCATTCTGAGTCGGGTCGCTGCAAAATGTATTTGCGCCAGTCTGGAGCTACGTTAGCTACGTTATCAATGGGATATAAGCGTTCTCTTTCGATAAAAATTAATCGCTTCCAAGCAGAGATCGTCAGACTTATATTTGCAGCACCTTGATACATTCCCAAGAAGGTTCCTGCCATAGTTTAAGTTGAGTTGAAGACATGATGCAAAAGCAATTGCGCACATGAAAGGTGAATTACTGACATTCCCTTTAAAGACTAAGGGAAAAATCCATTTCCAGACCACACCCCTAAAAATCGTAAAAATCCATATCTCCCACTGTTTAAGAGCTATATTCACCTTTAAAAGAAGTGAAAAGATTATATTGGTTTTGTACATTCTCTAATCGATAAAGTCTACAAACTTGGTATGTAAATAGCTGATGACATCCCCAAAAGATTGGGCCTTGATATCCTAGCGACGCCCACCGAAACGGCCTCCAGTGCTCCCGCCCTATAAAATCGGATATGCCTACAGATCCCACAGTTTTTGAGCTACAGTTAGCAAATTTGGAAGACATTAACAAAAAAATCTCCGGTCACGAACCCGCCCCCACAAACAACGAAAATCAATATCTGGTACAGTTTTAAAGCTAAGACCACTAAAATTAGAAGGTATATAACTGGTCATCTCATTTAAAGATTGGCAAACAAATTTTCCGGCCATAATATGAAATGGAATATAATAATTTTGCATAGTTTTAAAATTTGAAAAAAAAATATCCAATATGCAGAAAATATTAAAAATATAGCTGCCTGTCTTGTGGCAACAACGGCCTCGGGCGTAGCACCGCACGAATAGAAATGCTAATACTATATAAAATAATATTGTTCGTTTATACATTAAAAGTATCGTCATACATAAAAAAATATACAAATTAGGTGTATCCAAAATAAAATTTGTTACTCGACAATGGTATTGTTATTGTTGGTATTGACATTTTATTTGTAAACAAGCAATAACATCTAGGGGTACTCAAGTCGAGGAGTCTCGACTAGGAGATACCCTGTGTCCAAATCTCATACTGACACACAAATATTACCTAACATGTCTATTGATGATGACCATAAATATATATGGAAATACATTAAAGGGAGATACTCCTGGCTATTACACAAATATGCACAAACACATCATACCCATTTTAACACATTTTCAATGGACACAGGGTATACAAAATGTGCCATTAAAAGTGGTCTGGTAAAAGTTAAAGTTATTGTTGCTAAATGAAATAAACAACTCATAAAATTATGCTACACCAAAAAATGAAGAAGAGTGTTAAAAACTAAAAGTTTTGTTTACTTTTTTACAGATTTTTCGCGCCAATTAAATTCAATTAGCTGTCGGCAGCAGACCGATGCCCTATGATGTGGATAGCTAACTATGAAAAACACGCCCCCCCAGAGTCACATATTTTCACTCACACGTTGAGTTTGCCATATGTCCATGTACTGCAATGTGTGCGTGCAATGAACGTAGCAAGTTGTAGCGCCATTGCGTCATAAAAGGTAAGTTTAAACAAATAAACACGTGGAATTAATGAAGAAACGTGTGTGGCAGTTAATAGTTTACGCATAAACAAAAAAAAACGAGCCATTCACGGGTTGCCGAAGCCTAAATACGCTTGTAGGCTTTTATAAAATCCAATCGTAGATGCAGTATGGTATTTGTATATTATCCTTAATCCGTCTGACAATTGCAGATCAGCTGAAAATCAGTTGGAATTTATTAGGTTAAAAATTGGATTGCAGATCAGCTGAAAATCAGTTAGGAGTTTATTTGGTTGAAGCTTGGAACTAAGAACTACGGATTTATTTATATAGGCAATTCTTTATATTTTACTTTAACACTCTTACAGAGAATAATTTTTATAATAAATTTTAACGCATTGAAGAAGAAATATCCGATCCATACCTAATCAGTCTTTTCTCTATGCATGTTTCTATTGAAAATCAAGTTTAAAGGTATCAATATAAAACTTTGTATAAGTTTGATGAAAAAAGTTGTTTTCAAGTAAAATAAGAATAATTTAATAAACTTTTTTTTGTAATTTACAATAATCAATTTTTAAACAACATCTACTATAATGGTGCTTTCAATCAATCTTAAATATATAGTTTTATTCATACTGTATTTCAAAACATATCTATATATTCAAAAAATGGCTGTATTCATTTTTATTAAAAAAAATCCGAAATTAATGAGTCAATAAAATAAAAATGCAATGACGTGAACATATAGACATACAAGCATTATGTTAGGGTAATAGTTGTTAATTTTGGACAGTGTGTGTGTAGTGTAGTGTAGTGAGTGTATACACAGTTTGGATTGCTAAATTAAAACAAACCATTTGCCCTAGTCTTGTGGTCACCAAGGAATGAACATAAGCATTTTCAACTTTTAATTGCCGTACTAAAAACGAACCAAAACAAGATACAACAAACGTGTCAAACTGTTGGAGATTGAAAGCGACTATCTGGCTGCAACTGAAAGACTGTATGACAAGATGGGGCTGGTGATTAGCGGCAGACTGATGACGACGCGCCTAAAACAAACAAATAAAGGCCAAGTAAATAGCCGGCAACGTCGCCGGCGGCACGCTTTGCTCTGGCTTAATTAAATCGAAGGAAAAACAATAAAACTACATGCATCCATCAGTTCGGGATCGGTATCGGGACTGGGTGCGATTTTATTACGCGCTGTGCGCTCTGCAATAATTCAAAATATACTTGGCAGTATATCATTAAAATCAAAAAGTTTCAGAATGACGACTACCACCCAGCGTGTGCCTCGTTGACTTTGCAGTATACCGGAACTTTTTCGAGACTTATGATTCCCCATTAAAAATGTTTAGCTGCACAAATAAACACTCGTAAAGGCCCCTTTTGGTGTCATAGCGTTTCCATTTCGATTGTAAACATTTGCAAATCTAAAGCTTCTAAATGCAAGCAACGCAACTAAATTAACTTACGTTAACTTTATAACTAAAGGAAATACGCCAGATACTTTACCTACATCCTCCACAAAAGCATTGGTTGCATTTATTACAGTCTTAAGTTACATATTCAGTACACACAAATTTTTATAGAGGTATTTGATTTCTTTTCAAATAAGAAGTCCGAGAAGCAGATACCCTATACCTCTATTAATTTATCCCTGATCTATGTATGGTAAATAAATATAAATGTAGGAATCGGTAAAAAAAAGAGATTAAAAGACAAAAGATATAAATACTTTAAAGGGATAAAAATACTTTACAGGGTCTTTATGTTGGTATTAAACATGGGAAACAATTTAAATAGTAAGCTTCTATTGTCCTTGTAAAAGGGTGCAAACAAAGTTAGTAAGGAACACAAAGAAAGAATAGCTAAATCTAAATATGAAATAAGTTTATTATTTCTTTCTTATATATATCGGTATCTCTTTCAAGCTTCATAAATGCCTGCAGCTCTACTGCAACGTTGATTTTAAATACAGCAAGAAATTGACAAGATAGATGGAACTACTGCGTGCCAATATTTCAAGATTATGTCAGTCGGTTGTGTTTAAGTCCCCGCGTGGGGTCTTAGAAGGTAAAAGGCAAGGGGTTAGGTATACTCTGCAAATATTGCGTGCGCACGCGTACAGCGCCAAAACAAATTAAGCCTGATGCACTAACCACTGATAATTCAATTTTTGTTATTTTCCGGGGAGCAGACAACGGAGGACCGTAACTGGTCCTTTGCATTCAATTTGTAGAACTGTTACACACGCACATCAAATCAACAACAATTTGGCAGTTCGATTTGCGACTGCATGAGAAATATGCGCGTGACACGCAAGCACTGATGGTAGATTGTGTTTATGTCAAAGTGTTGTAATTGCTATTGTTGTTGTTCTTTGCTTTTGTTGCTGCCAATGCTGCTGAAATTCTTGCACATCATCCCTGTAATCTCAGCTACTGTTGGAAAGCAATCTATTGAATGAATGAATAAGTTAAATCAAACAAACATTGTATATATTTTAGATAATGCATGCGAAAATCAACCAAAGGGCTACCTCTACGGTACATACCCTTCTACCGTTCATCTCATACCACTCTCTGTTATCGGTTGTCAAATTTGCCAAATCACGATGACGTATCACTAAACCGCGTTTGACATTCGTGTTTTTATCTCCGCAAAAGGGTTGCATACTAATTTTTTGGGGTTACCCAAGAAACCAGTTCCGAGCCCTTTTTGCATTTGACATGTGAAGACATAGATAAGGTATTGGTTTAAAGCAAAATATTTCGCAAGCTACAACCAACGAAAGTGTTACAATAAAATTGTTTGATCCGGAGATAAAAATCATAATTAATTTATAGCGATAAAGCTATCTGTAAAATTATAATAAATTTAACCGGGCAACCATTTTAATTATTATAAATACTAAGACAAAGTTAAACTCAATTGTTTGCCAAGAAAAATACTGCACAGTCATATTCTAATCATACTCTACTGTATTCTTTGTGGTTCATATATACAACACTCTAATGACAATCGAATTAAAAAAAACATACAACGACAGTTCTTTTTGTTGTTTCTGAAATATTTATCTATTATTTTTTACAATGGTTTACATTACAACCAACCTATTTATAATTTATTACTTAAACATGTAAAAAAAAAATTGTGAAAATAAAAAAGGTTGGAAAGAAAATGTTTTGCTTCCTTCACTTCGGTATATTTTCAATTTAAATTAAATAGATTAATGAAATACCGTCATACCACCCCAGAAAGAAACTAAGCAATCCATCACGCACTGTGTCCTGGCAAATAGTGCCGTCATCGATCAGCTTACATGTACAGCTGCCTACGCGCCCAATTCTATGCAACACGTTTGCGCATCGTGCTGACAAATTAAAATGCACAAACAATGAAAAACTCGACCATAAAAATCAACTTGCACAATAGAATTTCCAAAACTGATGACGAATGTTTTAGGAATTAAGATGGATCACTTGGCATGACAGCCACAAAAAAATTGAATTAATAATAAAAAAGGATACATAGTGACAACTAAATGAACAGTAAAGGAATAAGTTGAAGCCAAGTCGATTTAAGAGTATTGGGCTAAGAAATCGATGCATAAGCAAGTAATATGCTCTAGTCGAGAATACCCGACTAAGAGATACCCTGTCTCTTTTGAAATCTCCACTTATTACGAATGGATAAAAAGAAAGAAAATAGTTTAAAATAATGCAGTAAGAGATAATTCCATCTACTTGTTACATACATTTTTATAAAATCAATAAGCCCGTTATTACACATTCTCAATGGGTATAGAGAAAAAACCGAAACATCTTCGACGACTTTGCCATTTGATGTAGTCACTGAAAGCGGCGGCATGACGTGCCACTTTCGCTACCTATCGCATGGTCATGTCACTCAGCCTCAATCTCTTCACTCCCCGGCCAGAGGCAATGGCAGAAGCGGCAGCTAAATCAGACAGCGGATGAAAAGAGTTTGAATTTCAAAATTGAATTGAAGTAAATGACGTTATAAACAACAAGATGTCCCGAGCACTATACAGAATCTATACGTTTCTTAATGTTGCTGTTGGCAAAGACTTTAATGCCTTAATGGTTAATATCGTGGCGCTAAATCATCCAGTCATGGCGCCACAAGACGTAAATATGTTTGAATGGACTGTTTAAATTCGGGGTAAAATCCGACAATTATTCACAATGTTTAAATATTTAATAAATATTCCTAGCTTACATGCTTGCAAGGAAAATGGCTGGCCCCATCATCCCTCCCACCGCCAAGACCGTGAGGCACACACACACACCCTTACCCACTTGCCATTCGCCAAGTTCTTTTTTAATCAGCACAGGAATCTGATACTTGTACAAAAGGCTTTTCTTTGTAAACACACTTCCTGAACTTTGCGAAGCAGCAAAAGCTACAACAACAACTATGACATGCATACATTGAGAAGCAAAGAGGAAAGGTCGCTTATATGGATTTTGCGCATATTTACACATATGAAAAACATGTTAACCAGAAAATTAATTATAAAATTTTCAAAAACCTTAACAATGTCTACAATATGGCGTTTATTTTACTCAAACAAAAACTTGCCAACTGGTTAACAGCGAATTCTGCCTGTTTGGGTGCATGCAATTGGGTTTTTTGTCTGGGTGGCAAGACAACTTTTCGGCAATCGCATTGATTTATGGTATCTTAAATGTAAGCAAATGTTTGAAGATTGTAACAAATTAAAGCTTCCACTGAAATTGATATTTGTTGTTTATTTAATTTAATCGTAAATTCGTTACATAGTAAAAATTTTTTGTTGCAAGACACATTTTCAAATTTAACAGAAATGGGTTACAATAACGTAGCATTGAGATTCAATATAACTTATTCACATGATCTGCGATGTGTGCGTCACCATCTATTATATACAATTGCACAATACCATTATACCTTTTTACCTAACTTGGTTACACGATATAGTGAGTTCCCCCTATTCAAACAACTCATAATAAATTTAGCATTTCTTTTCTATGGCTTAACTCTAAGACGCCATACTCACGACTACTTACAAAGGCTAACCGGCAAGGGTAGAGTATGGATATTGTGTGGTAAATTTAAAAATGGCATCGGTGTATCTAAGAAAATGACAAGGGCGCATACAGAAACAAAAACGTGCACAAGTTGCGGTTTGCTTCATTGAATAGAGTATCATCTGGAAAAGGCTGAAACATGCAGGAGTTTACCAAAGGGAAGTGCAGTTTTTGCGCCAATTCCACACTTAGTAACTCTTACCAATTGCTGCTAGTGTTCCTGCATTTTACAGCTGTTGTCACCTGTGTCCAGAAGCATGTGTAAATCACAGAATATGCTCAATGAACACTCAGAAAAAAAAATTAACATATTGTGTGGTCTGGTCACATAACGGTAATATATTAAAAGGCCATAAGCGAAGTGTGGACAGTGATGTCTTTCGGCTACAAACAGCCCGCAGACACCAGAGAAGGCTGCAGAGAACAATGCCCGGCACAAGAGATAATACGTATAAATAACGGATCAAATTGCATTCACACAAAATTTATGATTATCTTTCAAAAAATTATGATAATCAGTGGTTACTCTATAAGAAAACTTCCAATCCCACTTATGAAAAATTATGCAAAAAGCAAGAAAGATATAAAGAAAACAAAAGACAAAAAGAGTCCTTCAGTTGGTTGCTGGCGCATTTCCAAAAATAAAAGTATCGAATTAGCAATATAATATCAGATGTCCTGTACAGACGAAACGAACAAGGGTTCTACTGCCGGCAGTTCCACTTCCACTTGAATTGCCAGCCGGCATGCTGCTGGTACTGCTCAGACTCAGTTTCCACCTCAAACTTGGTTATTTGGTCATGTTATGAGCAGATTGTCGTCATTACCTTGGGTTACGTCAGCTGCAAGGACTTTTGGTAAAGGCTAGCGCACCAGTAACACAACAGAATCAAACCGCAATTTCCGCGCCCTCGACATATGTAAGCCTAATTCCAAACACAGTTGCATGTTGTTGCTACATTTATAAGTACTTACTTCTTTTTTTCGCCACGTAGCAAGAGGCAACCGCATACAAGAACTTGTTCGCCTGAGTGCATTAGAATCGTTTTTATATAGAATCGGGGTCGTTGCAGCCATCATATCGCATGGGGTTCTGAGGATTTATTAAAAAGTGTACACAAAATATGTTTTTTATATTTCATTGTTTTTTGTTCTTTTATGGGTATTTCACCAAGGGAAATTTGCGAACAATAGGTGAAGTTGCACATTGTGAGTTGTATTTTGTTGTGCTGAGCGGATTTCGTTGCGACTATAGGCTATTTCATCACAGTGCTTAGGAACTGAGATCTTGGATAGGAAAGTAGCCGCACCTGTCGGATTAATGCAAGACGGTTAATCTTAAACAATATACACTTATACGATCTATATGTGCTCAAGCATTTGCTCCGATACATATCATTACAATGCTTAGGTGTAGACTTTAGTCACATAAACAAAAATTATATACCTGCGGTATTTCATGTCAAACGAAAAACAAATAAAAAAAACGTGCAAATTCATTAAATTTAAAAATATTTAAGCCAAACTTAGAAATCATGTGTCCTCTCCAATATGGAGAATGTAGTCTGTATGGAGAATTTGAAAAGCGGAAACACAAACTTTACTAATTAAAGAATGCAAATATTTATAAAACCAAAAAAAAAACAAGTAATTACATTGCAGTCGGGCGAAACCGACTGCGTTATACTCGTTCACATTTTTAAATAAAAGATTCCATAGCTCCCATATATCAAACCCTCATAACTTTGTCAAAAGTGAACCGATTTTCACGTTTGATGGCATTTTGATCATGATTTGCATGATTTCCTATATATTGACTCCACATGCAAAATATATTCATTTTCGAAAATCAAATTTTTTTGTATTTTTTTTGTCAAAGAAGCATGACGGACATTGCACAAACCCATTGGTTATAATAATACTAGTTTCACTTGATGAACGAGTGAACGAATATAAAAAAGTACCTAAGAAAGTCTGGATGAATAGCTCACACAACTTTTACATATGTGTCAGCAATTGATCATATATTATAATCAGTTTGAACGCCTGGACTTGTGTAACTTGCTGACAAGCGACTGTCACCACCAGCACCCGGAGCATTAGGCTCCCTTTCGCTTGCCTGCGACTTCCACACTAATAAGCCGCAAATTTGCCTCACCAACCTGCAAATAACAAACAACCAAGCAACACAACGTCAACGGCCAGACACGTAAACATAGGCCCGAAAGGGTCTTTTCTCTGGACTCTGCTTATAAATCAGTTGCGCGTCTTTTAATAAATTGTAATTGAGTCGCGCATCGCTTTTCGCGGATGCGGGCATGTGCAACTCATAGATATTTTTGTATCTGCTGGTTCTTGCCAAGTTGCTGCGGCACGGCAATAGGTGACTACGATTGCGATCGCGTGTGGGAATGCAGACGAGGTGATGTCGATCCTTATGGGTTGGCGACGACCCTAAACAATCCTCTTGTTTTTGTAGTAGTTGTATGCATGATGCTTGCCGGCTGTCGCCACTTATGGCGCTCTGAGTATCTATCCTCCTCTTACAATTCTCCTTCATTGCATGCTTGAAAATCACGGAGTGAAAAATGTTTTGTGTGCAATTTTTCTTTCATTTGGATCGTGCTTCTCCTCCTCTCGCTTGTTTGTTGCTGCGGTTGTTGTTTGTATGTTGAGCAGCAATAAAACTCATTGAACATGAGTTGCTTTTGAGCAACATGAACAATTATTGCAACATATGTTTGCCTGGGTCCGCACAAAACCATATCATAAGAAAATAAATTCACATCTCTCGATCCTTTTTGTAGTCAATACCTAAAACAAATCGAATTAGTTGGCAACGCGACGCAGCACTGTTTGGCAATTGATGCACAACACGCAAACTGGAAACAGAATTCGGAAGAAAATTTGAGTCTATAATTTAATGAAGTTCGTACACCCTTCCTAATTAGTTTATTCAACTAAAAACCTATATATAAATCGAACATTCTCATAAGTACACTCTTTTTTTTTTGAAACTTTAATGTTTTTAACAAGTGCGGAAGATAACTGAACTGAACTGAACTGTATATTTTTATACCTTCAATACGGAAATATTACAAATAGTATTTATTAATATGTACAAACACGGTTTCTTATATTATGATATATAACAAATATATAAAATTATTTAAAATATAATTTGATATATATTATTATCTTTTCTTATCCATTTAAAAATAAGTTTAAACCGGTTTTATATAATAATTTACATTACCGTCTGCTTCTTTATTAGTTGGCTTATGAAAAGTCGTTCAGCCCTTATTGCAAGGTATGTTCAACTGTTTGTAACGATAATGAAACAACACGCCCCACGTTCCAACTAAGTTAGATACACAGTCGAGACAAATCGTTCGATCGATTGCACTGATACTAATTAAACAAAGAAAAGCTTGAACTGCGGCTACATGTAATATATTGAAATATTAATTGTCTTTAAGAAAGGTCTGTGCTATTTCAGATTGATTTTTTAATTGCTTAAGGCTTAAGTGTGTATTTTGTCGTTCAACATATATTTGTGCTTTTTTAATTTTTCTGCTCTTAATTTCTTTCTTAGTGTGTTTGTGTGTGAATAATTTTATGCGAATAGGTTTTTATGAAAACTTATAAAAAGCTAATAATGGAGTTGGGCAAGACCTTGCGACATAAAATAAAAGCTATTAATCGGCAGCCCCTAGTCATCACCAGATGTAGAAAACCAAAATCGTATTTTATATTTGCACAAATTAATGCACAAATTAAGTGCAGGTATTTTATATTTTTTACAAAGTTATATTTCATTTTATTAAACTATAAGGCTATAAGATTTGACACAATTTTAAACGAAAATCTAAAACTTTGATTTTTATTAACTATTCTCTAAATTCGGTAGATGAAATAGTAATGAAGTTCTTTATAAATATAGAAAGCCCAAGCAACAATTATCTAGTTATCCTAATCGATTATAGATAAACGGTAAAACGTACCCATAATATAAAGCAAACTTGATCCGCGTGTCATAAACGGGTCTAAATTCAAAACGTTTATTTTTTTCGAGAATAACGCGGACATAAAGCCGAACGGGCGGACGGAGAGGGACGGACATGGCTGGACCATATACTCTTTACTCTATGGCGCTTGGCCTCCACTATGGAAACTTAATTCTTAATTACTTTTAAAATAAAAGTATGATTGCTATTAAGCTCAGGAATTATGAAAGTCCATGTTTGGCTTTTTAGCTCTTAATATCGAGTTTTGAGTTTTTGGGGGTCGGAGATGCTTGCTTTTATTTGTTACATACAATATATATCCTTCTTACCTACTTTCAATGGTTATAAAACAGAGCTCCGTGCAGAGTATCTTATTCTCGCTATTCGTGATTTACTTTACTATGGAAAAATATAGCATTTAAAATTTCAACAAAATTCAAGAATTACATTTCACAAAACACTAAGAGTCTAGCCAAATTTATAGTAGAGCCTGCTACAATTTTATGTTTAATTGATTACCTGCTTCTTCGGACTTAATTTCAACACACCGCAACACACCAAATTTAATGTATCTAGTTTTCTCCAATACTTTTCGGTTGAACCAAACCTGTCGCGCTGTTGGTATCAAACTTTTGGCGAGATAAGGAACACAATACAAAATAAATTTAACACAAAATATGATTGCCAAAATATTTGAAGGACTGACAATCAACGCGAAACCAGCAATCAACTAAACGTTGCACGTCGCCTTAGAGAAACTAACGAGAATTAAGCGACCAGCCCACATAATGCCAGCGACGACGAAGTCTGCAGCGGCGACATATGCCCAAAGAACACACTGTCCCCTATATAAATTCGAACCCGATAATCAAAAGCATTCCATTTAATTTCAAGTTTTTGCATGAAGATCGACACGCTACGTCCGGAGCACGACCGTGGCAAAATCAAAAAGACCAAATCTAAGCCAATAATAAAGTTAAATCGATAATTGAGGTCAAGCAAAAGGTATTTTTGAGGCTGATAATATTTTGTATCGCGCAACGTTTGCCGAACATACGTGATCGTTTAACTGTAAATTAAATATAATTTACCAATAATCATAATTACAATACGTAGTTTTGTTTTTTCTTTGGGTTCGTTTTTTTTTTCTGCAAATCTCGCATTGAGTCAAAGTTAAACTCGGGATTCAGCTGATCCCCTAAGCCACGCCAGACGCATAAATCATCAGGCAAAACATTTTTGGATCGATAACTGTTCAAGTCTTTTCATTTAACCGTGAGATCTTTGCCGGTTTGTTCGTCTGCATCAACGCGCGTCACGCAGTAAATGTTGGTTTATATCTGTGTTGTTAGACTGGTGATCGCTCACCCTTTCTTTTTGTATCTGATTTGACTTTAACTCTTAATAAAAAGCTACCTGCAATCTCCCAGATGTTCTAAAAAAAAAAATGTAACAGTGCTTAGCAAAGCGACGCGTCGCGACGTATCTGAAATTCGCCTTAAGCTTCAAAAGCATACAAGTCTAATAACGATTTTGGAGCAAAATTGTTTAAATAAATATCAGTTAAGGGCGATATATTTCATATGATGGAAATATATTTTCTAATACTTATTGCTTTAGAATGTAGTCATTATTTTCGGTAGCTCAACATTTTCGCCGTTTATCGATTTAAATAGGAAATAATAAAAAATGAACATCTTTCACAAATTAGGAGCTGGAATAAATAAATAGAAAAAATAGATTACATCGAACTTATATATAATATGACTTATCAACAAAAGGCTGTGAATAGCTAAAAACTGTGCCGGTTTGAAAGTAAATTAATTAGTGAAAGGCATGAATGCAAACTAAAACCGAAGCAGACGAAATTATCTTAGATCCCCTATTTATTATTCCTAAACAGTACGCAAGCTAGTCAAGGAACGCAAGGAAGATACCAAAGATAGACACCTAGATTACCTAGATTAGATAGTATGCAGAACTACTTTATAATTTTTTTCGATATCTTACACCGTATCATGAATATTAATAAAAATTGATTTTAAAAATTGGATTCAATTTCGCATATCTTGGAGACTTCGAGAACTAATGCCAGCAAATTTGGTTTTTTTTTCCTCCAAAAAATACGCAGAGCTTTCATATTTAAATATTTGAATACCTTCCTCGACTCGCTCGAAATATCTACGACACTCAAATTCTACAGACTTCCGCTTTGCTTTTTACATCGATTTAAATGCTCTTTTTTTTGTGTTATTGTTGTTATTTGTGTAAGTGAATTTTTAACCCCTAATTCATTTCCAGTTGTGATATTGGTTTCAAATGATGTGTTGAAAACAGGAGTGCGGCCTTGGTGAGAGCTCAGTTAACTATAAATATATGTACGCAAACATCTTCTGCAAGAATATTCAATATTCGGCCAAAGAGTCTTGTTATTTTTGTTTGTATGATTAAATTTTTCCTAACCCAACTCACCTATGCTTTTAATATATGACTCAGTTTTCAAACTAAAATTCAATATTTATTTCATATTAAACCAATATTTTTTATGATTCCTGAACGAGCAATCGACCGGACATTCAGGTTATATTTTAAAACACTGTTGTCATGCTTGGTGTAGAAAAAGAATGTCAAATATTTTGTATATAGATAACTGTAAAAAAATGTCCTTATTTTTATTTAATAATTATTATTTATTTAGTCATCATCAATAATTATCAAAATATATTTACATTATGCTAAATTGTATGTTTATAATTTAAGGGCACGGATTTAAATATAAGGTATAAGCTGTAATTTTATTTCATCAATTTAGAAATCCTCTGATACTTTTGAATTGAAACAAGGAAAAATGTTGCAGTCGGGTGCTACCTACTCTGTACATAGTGTAGCAACTTAAATCAGTCGAAAACGGTCCTCGTCATTATTTTTACTTTAAACTGCTACTTTAGAAACAAATTGTTGTAAATTCTGGACGCGGGCATGATTATTTATGAATTGATTTTAAATGAGGTCATCATCACATATCTAATTTTATGTCGTCAGCCAAAATTCTGAACACTTTTTTTTAAACTTTGTTTACCAAGAATAATAGCAGTTTATTTTTTTGGAGCACACGAGAAAATATATGTACCTTTGAAAACCCTTTTCGAAA
Source organism: Drosophila melanica (assembly GCA_004143765.1). Lineage (NCBI taxonomy): Eukaryota > Metazoa > Arthropoda > Insecta > Diptera > Drosophilidae > Drosophila > Drosophila melanica. The sequence continues at coordinate 29,764 of SCDT01000140.1, forward strand.
AAGTTATTAAATTTCAATAAATGTAACTTAAATAATAAATAATTTGCTTATCATCTTTTGATTGTTTTTAACTAAAAATACGCTAAAAACATTGCTTCATTAACATTATGTTTATTGCCCTAATTTAAAAACAAAGTAGTCAATTAATACTTTTGCAATTATAATTTATTTTATATTATTTTTAAACTTCACTTTTTGTTTAGGGGTCTGTTCTCTGGTTGCTGATTTTTTTTAGTTCTAGTTTTATGTTTATTTTCATGGTTTTTTATTGTAGTTATTTGTATGTTGCAGCGATCGACATATGTTGCACAGTAAGTTAACACTATTGTTACAATGTATTATGTTTTTAAAATGTTTGTTCGGTGACTATTGTGACTAAAGTTAATGTAGTGTTAATATTTATAGTATATATAATAGCATATAAAGCGTTTGAATAGATATTTAATGTCGAGTTTATAACACATTTTCAATTAAGGGTGTATTTATTTCTAGTTATGATTATTTATGTTTTTCTCTTGTATTATGCCATATACATATATTATTGGGCATTAAATTGTGTATGGTTGTTTATCCAAGCATATTAAATACTATAAGTGTGTACTTTATAAAATACTAGATTATGTATACTTTAATGCACTCCTAAGCTAATAAATAAATTTAAATATTTGCTTATAACAATAACTGTCAGCTTACTTGCGCTATTCGCTTAGTACCCATTTAAAACACTAAAAAGCGGCTTATAAAATGTTTTTTGAATTAAATACATACATAAGTATGTGTATAGATACATTAAATACTAAGCTATCGTTATTAGAAGCCATGATAAAATGTGTTGCTTGATGTTAAATGCTAAGTATGCCAACTAGTAGTAGCCAATAAGGGCAGCCCAGCACTACTTTAAAAAGTCTTAATATGCCTATGTACAAAATGCTACCCATAAGTCTAAAGCGTACAACTGGGTTATATCTATGCTTTATATGTTTGCATTGGAAGTATTTTATTTTCGCTATGTAAAAATATGTACAAAAGCTGTGTCCAACATTTGCAACTCTCTTTACACGAACATTTTCAATATTCATTAATTTAATTCTTTATACTTATATACATAAGTTTTTTTTTATCTAAAAATGTTGGAGTTTTGCATTCGGTCCGGCTGCGCTTACAAGACGCGCACTTTTTATTGCCGCTACCTGGATTGCACTTTGAGATCATTTATCCTTGTCGCCTTTGGCAACAGCTTACCGCTTTGAAGCTTAGTTTGCACTGCCAAAGAGCACCGAATTCTTGTAATATGTCGCGGGTCTCTCCGATAACGGACTTTTAACATCGCGCTCAGCATTAGCAGCGCGTGTCTTGCGCTCCATTTCCAGCTCCTGTGCAAGGGATTCTTTAAAATATCAAAAAAGAATAAAAAAAAAGCTTGTCAATATGGTTTCTGAACCTCATACCTTATTTGGGAATGTATTATATACATATAAATTCTATATACCGAATGAGTCTGGAATGCCAGACTAGGAGATACCCTCAACGCAGCTACGTCTGTCGTTTCATACATTATAACCCCTTGCAGCCACACACACACAGTCAAAATCATACATTCACACACGCCGCTAGCTGTAAACTTTTGTTAGCAGCTACACTTGGCCCCCTACTATGGAAAATAAATTTTTAAATGACTCTTAAGCCAAGTAAGTCTAACACATAATCTTTAAATAGAAAACGCCCAAATATGCAAATTCTATCTAACGGTAGTGATGTTCTATATGCCGATATTGATAAATGACAAAACATTTGGCAATAGATTCTTTAAGTGCTATAGTATACAAAAATGTTCATGTAAACCAAGCTTGGTGAGCCTAGCTTTCATAATCTGTTAAGAGTGCCTAAAACAATTAGTTTGTTGTAGATTTTTTTCGGTTTTTGAAAATCGATTAATGGTTATCGAACCCAATATCACGCTGTCATATATAGACTAGGCTAGCTCAACTTGACTATTATTGCTTTCCAAATATACTCGTTAGGGTCGGAGACCCATCGTCTGTTAAATATATTTGCTTAAGACCCTTTTACCATTTTATATCAATTTTCGGGACCAGTGAAAAACGTTCCGTTTCGTCTTGAATTTTTCGTTTTTTCGTTTTTTGTAACTATTAATGCCAAACTCAATAATCACATGCATTTGCGTGCTTTCTCACGTTAAATAGTATTTTGATTTATTGGCCAAGCCTGCCCCCACAATTTGTTAAAATCAAAATTATCGTGTTTTTATCTGAAACCATCAATATCTCCACAACAATTTTTATAATATCGTTTAAAATAAAAAAATTGTTTAACAAAATATGTGTGGTTTGCGACTTACCCGAATAATTTTGCCAGAAAGCTCCAGTGGCCATCAAATCAATACCGGGATAGCTCCAAGGAGCTTTTCCGTTGCCAGTTGCAGCTACAGCGGCTGCAGCAGCGGCTGCTGCTAAACTGCCTTCTGCAGCTGCACCAACAGAAGCAGCATTGGATGGTTGGTCCTCGCAATCACGACTAGAACAACGCGCTTCATTATCGCGAGCTACGCTGCTACACTGTTGGCGCTCTATAGAGCCCTCGTGATCAGAGTGCGGCTCGCTTTTAAAGTGGGTAGGGGAAACCGAACGGGTGGCAGATGCCGCCTGAACCGTTTGACCAGTCACATCACATGAGGAGCTTAGGGACTTCTCAGACTTATCACTGCCGCCACGACTACCGCAATCAGTATCTATGGAGTTGAAAGTAAAACAGAGGACGCTGTGTTGGTTATCAAAGCGTTGGGCGCAGGAAGAATCGACAGAACCAAGGACGAAAAACCGGTGGGGAATGTGGGATATTGTTAGCTATGCGGTATGGTCGGCTCAACTTTTGCCGTGGCACTTACCTTTTAGCGCCTCAGTGCCTTCGTTGCTACTATTGCTGAATTTACCGTCGGCAGCGCTACCCGTACACGGCTCTGCCTCGCTGCAGGCGACACTGTTGCCATTCGAATTTGGATTGCCTTTGCTGCTGCCATCGCCCAGCTGTTGTTGATACCGTATACGCATCTTTCGCTCTCGTCTAAACCGTTTTTGATAAAGCACTGCAGAGAAAATAATCAGATTTTATATATTTAACAATAACATGGGACCACAATACAGTAAATTTTCTTTTATATGAAAACTTATTGTATCTAACTAATCCACACAGTTGATTACAGAAAGATATCGCATATCTGAATCAGTCTGTATTGGTTTTTGATCTTTCATATTTTAGCATCATTTTAAACAAGGACTTAGTTGACTTCACTTTCTTCAAGCCAGCCGCATTCTAATCAAATGTTATAAAGCCTCTGAATCTATAATAATGATTATTGACAATTACAAAAAAATGTATAAATATAAATCTGTCTCAAATGTTTAGTAGTCAACTGCGCATCTGCCAGAATGCGTGTGGGCAAAATTGGGCTCACTGATATCGACTTGACGACAAACATACATACATACAGAATCTGAATCAAGCCTGTTCGTCATTATCGAGCATTGATCAACTCAGTCGACCGTAGGGATCGCCGTTTAAGGGTGTAGCACAGCTTTGGGCTAAGGCATATTGAATTTTACTTTGCCTATTGGGACCGACACCGCACAATATACGAAAAGGCAACATTTTGGTGTTGCTCTGTTGCACTCGTTCTCCGATTGCTATGGCTATATCTGGCATGTTCGACCACCTTTAGATTTATATCGCTTGCTTTTTATTTGTTACAATTATATGTTTGTGAGGGAATTGCATAATTGCATGCAATTTGTGCAAAATCAGCAAAACAAGTAAGAACATTGAAGTCGTATATAACGCACGGCGAAATACTCTATTTAAAACAAAATACCGATTTAATATAGTCAACGACGGTCTTAGCGATTATTGAAACCTCAGAGCATTGACAACTCCGATTTTGTTAAGGATCCAAAATATCTTAACACTTTATCAGGTATATACGTAAATATATACATACGAGGACTTTATCAGGTATTTAAGGTTTCACATATGATAAGTACATTCAAGTATTAGCAACCAACATATTGATAATTTTATAAAAGCTCGATATGCGCGTGCAGCAGAGACGCAATTTATATATGAATATACCAATAATAATATGGTCGAGATGTGTGATGATCATACATTTAAACAAAACCATACTAAAAGAGGATTTGTACGCATTTTAAGGGAAAGAGAGAAACAAAAAAAATCGGTATCGATAGACATATAGATAGCGTATAATCTTAGCCACGTTTTGTTTAAAAGCGACTAACAAAGTGAACGTCATGAGAGCCATATAAATTATTATAACTATAACTTATAAGTGGCGTAGTATATTATACATATAATAACACATATATGTACTAAAATGATATTTGACCCTAGCCTTTTTAAACAGACTTTTCCTTTTTTCTGTTACACGCTCTAACATTTATTTTTCGAATTTATAATTTATATTTATATATATATATAGTTAATGGGTCTCGTAATAATTGGCTAAATGGTTTCCAATTTCAAATATGTATTAAAATCAATGAATTCGAAGATTTTCTATCCTGGCTGATATATTGCAAACTCACCCTTAACTTTTGACAGAAAGCGCGCACAACAACAGTTTGACAACCCTTTTAGTTTTAAAGAGTCATCATAAATATAATAACAACCAATTAAGAGATCTTTGTGTGCGTCAAATAAAACTTTTTGTCTGTAACCAAAAGCAACTCAAATTCCAAACTCAAAGCCCCGAACCTCCACTCCCCCTCCCTTCCAGACATCATCTAATGATGCGGCGTGGTCGTAGCGTCAACGTTACTTCGGAGTTGCTACTTTTTGCCAATCGTTCGAGTGTAACTAAATAATGAAATGATATTAAATTCATTTGAATTGTGATTTCTGTTGAAAAGGTCCCGGTACAGCAAAGAACGGAACAGAACGGCAGCCTCGGACCCCTTTTGGGCCTGGCGACAACCAGAACGACCACCAGAGCGCCAGCAGAGAAAGACGAGAAGTGCGGAAGAGTGGGGCAATCGAGATATCAGGTGTCATTGTCATTCCAGTCAGTTTGCATTAAGCGCGCACGATTAGAGTTGGCATAGGCACTATAGACGCTGCTGTAGCACTGGAAACAGCGTGCTGTCAACATGGTTGGTTATGGAAACAGATTGGTACTAAGTCAAAAATCGCAGAGAATTGACATGAAATGATGAATAGAGATTAGCTTGATGCATACATTTAAATTGAAAATCGTTTCGTGCTAATACAATCAAGCTGTAATACAATAAAACTATCAATGTTTATTACAATAAAAACGGAAGCAAGGCATTTTTTAATTTACTCTGAAAAATTTAATTCATTGTGCTACCAAACTTGGTAGTTGTTAATTAACGCAGAATCTACAAATTTCGAATCCTTTGATAAAATTTTAATTATTTAAAAATGTCTAGATAACTATTAAATGAGACGGTTTGATTTAATCTTAGCTGCTTCAAACACATTTTTTGTGATTTGTACATTAAAAAATACTCATACTATCCAAAAAATCGAATCGTGTGGCCAGAAAACCGGTTCAAGTCGATGTTAAAGTAGACGGCTGTAGATAATTGATATGATAATATTGCAAATTTTTTGTCGCTACCTTCAATCATGCTGGCAGATTTAAATGTCGGTAAAATTTATATACATTTATTTTATTAGTCTATATAAAGAGCACTACTGTATAATAGGCAAAGTAAAACTAAGTAGTGAATACGCAAACTGTCAGAATGAGACATATCTAAACCTATATTTTTATATTATTATAATAATATAAACTTTTTAAAGAATTTCCTCATCGAATTTTATAGCGACTGTTTGTGAGTTGTTAGTTACCTTTAGTTCATTTTTGTCACGCAAAACTTAACTGAGTAGTGCAGCATTAGGAAATACAGAAAAAGATTTCGGTGGGTTCTCAAGTTCATATCTACAACCTTATTGAAAATAGGTAAACGGGATTAAATGGTTTTGCGCAAATCTTTGTGACAGGCAGAATCAGACATCGCATAAATCACATAAAATATATATATTCCTGATCAGGATCAACAGCCGAGTCGGTCTAGCCATGCTTGTCTGTCTGTCGGTCTATATAACGCGTCGATCTCAGAACATATAAAAGCTAGAGACATCAACTTTAAACTCGTTTATGGCTCAATCAAGTTTGTTTAAAATTATCGATAACTTTTACCGTTTTTATTAAATCGATAAAAATCTTCATTAACATTTTAAGAGAATATCCTCAATTAATATGCAAGCCAAAGACATCAAATTTGGCTCAAATAAATAATTTACTATACTATAGCACTAACAGATGCATCAAGATCGGTGAAGAAACTCAGAAGTTATTAATGAAAAGTGGTGGTTAAACTAACAGCAAGCACAAGCGCAAGCTGTGCACACTTGTGCATAAACACAATGACAGCTGGAGCTGGAGAAGTTACCCTGCACCTCATCCGGCGTGCCCGACTAGAGCAGTCTTACTTGTTTTGCATCTCCGACCCAACAATATTATTGACGAGGACAATGAGCTCAGTTAATTTGCCCATTCCCGTCTGTCGGTCCCTCCCTCCGTTTGTATGAATGCACCGATCAGGAAACTTCAAAAGCTAAAAAACTGATCTTGGACATGTTTTTCTTACCATATCTCCCAATTGCCCCCTATATCGATTAAACAAAAACAACGGAAATCAAATCTTAATAAGACAGAAAAATTTCGTAATGATCAAACATTTAGTTTGGGAAAGTGCTTGCGGCGTGTATTTGTGTGTGTGAGTGGATTTGTATGTATGAACGCAAAGGTTCAAATGCTTGTAACTACAGATCACAAAGTTCAGAGTTTCTCCTAGTCGGGTGAACCCACTAGAGCTTCCTCACTCATTAGTATTTAATTTATATATTATATATTTTATTTGATCTGTTATCAATTAGGAAATGTGAATGTTTTTATACTAATATTTAACTCAACACATTTAATGATTAAACTTACCACGTAATTTGCGCTCATCGACGAGCTGCCTTTCGAGAGAATCTTTCACCTCGCGTTCGCGTAACACTTCCATTTTGAGCTCAGCTATAAGCAGTTAAAAAAAAAGTAGGAAAGCGATAAAATCAGAATAGTGGAAAATCATATCGTTCTCAGACATAATACAGTTCACGCAGCATATAAATTAATAATTTTAGATCTGTGAACTCACCTTTCTCATAGGTAATCTGACGCTCCTGCTGTCTAGCATTGTCGGCGGCCACTTTCAGAAGACTTTGTATATTTCTAAGCAGTGTTTCCGTAGAACTTGCGGGCGCTACGGTATGCGCATCGATACTGAGCGGACCCAGCGCCAACCCACCAGCCAAAGCTGCGGCAGCAGTGCCATCATTTGATGCCATAATCACATCATTGGGAGTTGCTGCTGATGGTCCATTAGCTACTGTGGCTCCAGCGGCGCCGCCAGCGGCACCGTTGGCCACAGCAGCAGCTGCCGCCAGCTGTGAGTAATTCAGGGCACGCTGATGCTGCAGTGCAGCGGCTGCGGCAACCTCGGCTGTTGGTGATCCGTGCTGTCCCACAACGCTAAGATGATGTGCTTGCCCCTGATGCTGGTGCGAAGCGGCTGCTGCATGTTGATGCAAATGAGCAGCGGCTGCGGCAGCAGCGGCAGCGGCGGCCGCCGAACCCGTAGAGAGATTATCACGCTCCGTGTCACTCAAGTCTGGTGAAAGACATACAAAGCAGTCCGAGTTGGTCAGTCCGTTAGACTTTGTAATCGTTGTTGTTTATCACCAAAGCAAAGTTTACTCACCCTCATCGTCTTTTGCCAAGCAGCGTTCATCGACTTCAGATTGGTTCTCATCGCTCAGATTCTCTTCTTCCTCGTCATCCTCGACGCCAATAATGGGACCGCCAACGCTACGGCTGCCTTCGTCCAAGCTACGGGAGCCTCGCGGCGATGCCACTGCGGACAGACAATCGCTGCGTTCGCTGCCGGCATCACAATTGCTGCCACCATGGTCCGTGTTTCCGCCGGACTTGCTCAAGTTAAGAACTGGACTTTGGCGTGTGGGAGAGCCTGCGGGGAACACAATTCAAAACTTAACACCTACCAGTTCATCTACCACATTTCTATTCGCCTTACAGTTGCGTGAGCTAAGATCCCTTGGCTTTGATTCCCGTTCGCTCACAATACTCCCGCATCGGTCGACTCCGCCGGCGCAAATGGCCTGCTGTCTTTCATCTGTGCGCTCCTCGCGCAAGCGCTCTAAGTGTTTTACAATGTCTTCATAGGCCGCACGGCAATTCTCCCAGATGCCAGAGCGCGCCAGTGCATCCATATTGGCCGCCGACATACCAGCATTCTGTGCTGCCGCTTTTAGCATTTGGCTCTCGGGACGAGCATGGAGACCGTGTGGAGGCATGCCAGGCGACATAAGGGCCGCCGCTCCAGGGTGATGAGCATTAATTTGCATAAAGGCCATGTGATTCATGGGAGGAGGATTATAGCCGTTGGCCAGTAGAGGCGACTTTTCCATGCGATTCAAATCTGCAACAGAATGCAGATGACAACGACCATGATATTCATTTCTGTACACTTTTACCAGTTTTAATATAACGAAAATGTTTTTCTTGCCGCAAATCTCAAAAATTAATGTAGTTCAGTTTTAAAGACAGATTACTGATGACCTTGGATCTAGCCAAAAATTGGGCCGCCCACCCCCCACAATTTACAAAAGTCAATATTTTTCCAAATCTACGGGTTGAATATCGCTGCTTTGATGATACAATAAGGCCGTTTTACCGCTGGTAAAGATTACAAATTAAATTGGTCAACAAATCATGCGTCTACATATGCATGTATATACAAATTTAGTGTTTTCTTATCCGCTGCGCCTGATTAAGATCTGATCTGATCTGTCTGATTAAGATCTGATTACTCCCTTTGATACGGAGTCGGATACTGCTTTAACTTGTTTCAAAAACTTTACTTTATTTTAGTTGTTTATTTTAAGCTACTTTAAAATTATAAAAACTTGATTGTCATATGATTGTATATAAGAAATATAAACACCTCATTCCAGGGTGAAATTAATCTTCGATTTTGGATATATTTCAATTATGTTTTACTTTTTTTGTGCAAAGTTCTTCAAAAGGGCAACGGATAAGAATAGTTTTTGCGGTTAAATGCAATTAACAAATGCAGTTGCATTTGTTTGTCGCATCTACAGAATAGTGCAATATCACTCAAAAATCAACGCCCCATAATTCACTCAGTATTTCCCAGCTGCCTTGCAGGGATTGAATGACTTGCCAAAAACATCGGTATCCAGTTCTTCCTAAAGAGGCGCCGACGGCGCATGGTTCCAAAGAAAGAGCATGAGATGATTTTGATATATGTATCTGATATTGTGCGTTGACTCAGACACATTAATAGAAATGGGCGTGGCCGAACTTGTCAGATGCCTCAGAAAATTATAGAGGCTCAATATGTAAAAATCAATTAATTGTGAGCGTTACTTTAGAGGGCAAGTATCTTAAAGTACTTATAATAATTACAATGCCTGATACAGACAAGAAGTCCGAAAACACAGTTCGAGCAGCAGCAGCAGCAGCCGTCATAAGTCGAAAATCTGTTTGTAACTCTTAAATGCGATTTCCTGTACAAATCACATGGTGCCGAGTCGAAACGTTTTCGATTTGATTGCTTGCCTTGGACAAATGGGCATTTACCTGAACTTGGAGCTGGGAAATGGGAGTTGAAAACGTGCACAAAGTTGTAGGTAAAACCGAAACAAATGCACAATTGTTTGAATCTGTATCCGTTCGCCAACTTATAATCAAGGCATCCACAAATCACAAATTTCTTTTGCAACTTTCAATTGGCTGCACGAGTAGTGAATCGGGCAGTAAGCCATATAAAACAGATCCCCAGAGCGAGTTTATAGCGATCTCAAATGATTTTATTACAATTTCAAGTGCGTTTGGCAATTGCCAATCGATTTGTTCGCTGGTTTTCGATCGTGATTATGGCGGCGCCGACGGCCATAGCAGATATTTAATGCCAATGCCCTGAAATTGTCTGGGAATGCAACAACAACAAGAACAACAAAAGAGGAGAACAACAAAAAAACACAAATACACAGAGACTTAATGACTTATTAACTTACCACTAATATGGCCATTCTCATAGGCATAGTCACCATTGTCCAGGCGATGCTTCTTCAACTGCGGATGTTGTGAGAGATGCGTGGGCGGCAGCGATAGGCCAACAGGGCCACGTTTAGGTGGTCTACCCGGTCTGGAACTGCGGAATTGCAGAGAGTTACTGTTGGGTTGAAAGCAATGACAATTGGCTTGGTATCAGTATAGAGCAGCTGTAGCACAATAGGCACACACCAAACGATATGGGGCCAAGGGAATATTAACACGGGAGTTATTGGATTGGCTGTATTGTGCTGCACAGTGACATAAAAAAAAGCTTGTGTCTTTTAAATATCACCATAAATTTTTTTTATTTCAATATTAATATTGCATTTATAGCACTGACTGTCCTGGCTATCGCTGTTCAGTTCCCTAAACGCTTAGAGTAATCATCTACATAGGACTGTTGTAGATTTAGTTTGTTTATTACTTTTTACTAGTTACCATTCTTCACTTATAATAATTGCTATAACATTGACTTATTTCAACTTGAACTTGACCAAACGCTATTTCCTCATTAGGCTACGAGACACCCCGTTGATTCGGTCATTAAAAGCTTACCATTTTAATTATCTGCTATAAAAACTGTACAACATAAACAATAAAATTGTATGCTCCAGAAAATAAAACTCAAGTTGTTTTTACGTACAAATTCTATTATTTTTTTTCTTTCAAATATTTAAATAAGCCAAAAGCAAATAGTTGACGTTGGTACGATTAGTTACCAAAGACATAAACAAGTTTGCACAACAAGCAGCTATGACAAACAAGTCATACAGATAAAAATACAAATATCAAACTGCGTCCACCGCAAATACTCAGAAACTAAATGCAAATACAGACTAGCGTAGAGTCGGCGTCGCAACTATCTTTAATTCGGAGGGGCGCAACTACCCAAATTAAAAAATCTTCTTACCTGATGTTTACCTGTGGCAAACACCAAAGCAAATGAATTTAGGTAGCAATGTGGGCACAGATTGAACAATTTATAATTGTGCGTGGGCTCGGATGCTCGCTGATAGAGTTGCACGCAGAAAGCAATTTTAAATATTTACAGTTATATCAACAAAAATATCAATATTTGCATGTAAGACTCCAGATTTAATTGTGGAGCCTATTGGCTACACACACACATACCTTTTGTTGAATTGGCCCCGCGGGTCATGTAAAGAACGCAGTCACTATAATAAATCTTAGCAAAAAAAAACGTAATCAAAAGTTTAAACACCTTATAGCGAAAGTGTTTCTGGGTCTAATTGGATGCCGACGGTACCCCGCTATGACGTGCAAGACATGCGGGCATTCTGTTTGAGTAAGTCTGTCAAGTTGAGGAATTTATAAAAACTAAGAGAATTGGATCTCTGGGATCCTGTCAACACGGCCACCGATAACACCCTGTCACATACTAACTTTCATTGGAAAAGTTCTGTCGGGCAAATGTCTCGGAAGATTGAAAAGTGCATACAGTTAGTTGTCCAAGTTTGCTAGAAATTGGCTTTTCTTGGAACATGTCATTTGTATTTTTTTTTATAGATAAGATTGCATAGGTTTCATCGCTGTAAATAGGCCAAAATTTTGACATAAAAGTCTTTGTTTACCAATTATTACCGATAAGGAGGGGCATATATAATTATAGTTAAAATGTAATGCCGGACGTGGAAAACTCTTGAGATACATTCGCATAATGAACCACTTCATAGCATCTTTAGACAATAATTCATAAGACAAAATACAGTCGACGGTAGATGAGTTGTCTAGATAGGGAACTAAATAAAAAGGATCCGCCAGAAATATTTAAAAGTTAGACTGGCGGTTCGTATTATAAACAATGCTTTACTTTAAAAACATGTGCTGCCAACTTATGCTTAAGATAAAACATTTTTTGGTCATCCACTTGACGGCCAACCTAACCCAATTTAATGCAGCGAGCTATATGTATGTAAAAACAAACGAAACCAACAAAAGCATGCTATACATGATGCAAACAGGTTTGAAGTTGCTACTTATAACTGCTGCAAATTGTTTTGAAGGCGTATTGCTTCCAGAGCGAACCAGTTTCCAGCTGTGTTTCACCGAGCGTATTTCAATAATCAAGGGATAGCCGATCTGTTGAACATTGAATTGTGGAACTTGCAGGTCGAACTGACCAAGTCCTGGATCGAACGTAGCAACCGACAAAATATTGCGCTAAATGTGCCAATCAGTTGGCAAGTTATTCGCATAAGCCCACAAACATTTGTGCAATTGCAATTGCAAAAGCCACTGGGCGTCGCCAACATTTGTCAGAGCGTCGAACAGGAGAACACGGAATCACGCACAAATGTTACGCTCCTTGTACTTGCATAGCTGGCCCACTGGCCGGGACCGCTTGTTGTGTCGTTGCTGCTGGCAATGCATTTGTCGCTTTCAAATCGGCAAATCAATTAAATTTATTGCTACGTTGCCACCTTACAATCGCACGTTTGATTGCTGTTGAATCAATGCAATGTACTCAACCTGCAATTAAATGCCCCGCAAAATATCCATATTTCAATTATGAAAAGCTAACTGCGGCTTTAATTGAATTTACCAATGAAATGGAATTTTTAAGTCGTTTCCATACCGCTTGTCTATTATCGGAAAGGGATTTGCCTTTGAACCCAGACTCGGTGAGTTTTTCAAATGAAACCGTCGTCCGGCGCTTGAAGTTGGTTCCAATTTCTCAACCGACGACAGCCCAGAGACAGTTCACGTTCAGCATTAGAATTCACATGAAGCACCTTACGCAACAATCAAGCTCAGTTCCAATGCTTGCCCAACTAAGAACTCATTGTAAATCGACATGCAAATGCACAAATGACATGGCATACACACAGTTCATGCCTTCGAGAATTCTTGCGGTAAATGGGGAGAGCTACACAATGCTAATTGTGGGCTTGGGCTCAGCGAATTGTGGCCAGCAGAAACTACAAAGTGCCGAGTAAACAAAGTGTACAAGTTCTGCCTGTGCTTATCAATTGACATTCCTCTTTATATCATTGACATGGAAACTTACTTTGAATAGACTGACAGTAGTTCATGTAAACCAGAGGGAAGAATAGGTATTTGCAGTCACAGATAGTAGAAAGGTAACCATTTTACTTTGTAATAATAAAACAATTAGTCCAATTTTTAAACAGCTTAATCTCTAATCATTTTTCGGCGAATCGATATTTAGCCATTCATTAAGTACCACCAATATTTTGCAGCCCACATCATATACCAGTTGTTTGCAAAATCAGTCAAATATAGGCGCAGCTAGCTCTAATTAGGGATTTTGGTTGAATGTTTTTTAGAGTACCCTTCAATTTTGCATCCGTCTTTTGCAGTCTGGCAGGCGAGTACGCGTACTCGGAGCGAACCGATTTACTTGTTTCTGTTTATATTTTTTGTTGACTTCAATTTTCAATTGGCGTGCTAATAACTCATTTAGTTCGCATACTAAATTACAAGCATGCTACGTCGTCGGGTGTCGTGTTTTTCTTGCAAACTACTCAGCTCGCTGCTATTCAGACATATTTCCTAAACCCACCACCGCCTTCCTCCGCCATATACCCTGTCAGTCAAGTCGCCTAGGTTGCAAATGCTCGTGATGCTGAGAGAATATTAGCCGCATTTTCCTTTATTTTTTGGTGGCTCTGTAATTATTTATTATAAAAATAAATTGATCTATTGTTGCTTCATTTATATTAACAACAATGTTTTTTTTGCTTTTTTGTTACACTCAATTAAGTTGCATTTGAAAAATGCAAATCGCAATCAACAACAACAGTAGACTGAAACTCACATCTCACAGACAGCGAAACGGTAAAATTAATGTTTTCAATATGTATTTCATAAAAGCACCCCGTTCCCAATTAAAATGAATATAAAAATAAAGGTATGATATACTTGAGCAAATATACAGCAGGCTTAAATGTTTGGAATGTTAGTGTATAATACGCAGAAAAAGTTAATCATTTTTTTATGGCAACCATTTTATTCAGCACTGGATTTTTTTTAACGTGTCTGCGGCTCTAAATATAAAACTTTTGCAATTAAAAATATGTAATTGTTTGGATATTGAGAAAACTCATTCGGGTAAAATGTAAATATATATTTAAAAAAAAACTTGAAAGCCAGGTTTAAACTTTTAAAATTGTATAACAATCGAAAATGAAGACATTTTTGTGTCGATGCTGAACACTAGGTATCTTTACGTTAAGCACTATTGCATTCATAGTTTTTCAATTTCACTAAAATTAAAATACAACGAAGCACCTAACTCAATTTTTAGATTTGTTTATATGCGATGTACACTAAAAAGTGTCGATTGAACACGGCCAAATGTTAAACCTGTTGAAATTAATTTTATATTTAAGCATTACTAATATATTTTTAACGTTTTTTTCACCTTCTTTTAATTCAGACAAAAGTTAAGTTGCGAATAAATATTTCATGCTGGTTTACCGGTTTAATAAAATGTTAATAAAATATCAAAAAAATATCAAAAATCAATAGTTTATATAGGTATGGTATGACTAAATTAGTCAAAAGGTGTGCCCATCAACCCAAGTATAACACGATGCATTGATTCCCAAGCCAATGCCGCCCCGCCTTATAAGTCGCTTTGTGGATGCCGCGCGCCTCTAAACGGCGTTTTGGTAAATGCGGCAGGCAAAGAGACAGCTAACTGTCATATGAGATTAAATTCAGTTTGCCGGAGCAGAATTTAATGCATTGGCAAACTAATCGATGGAGCAAAATGACAAACTAGCTGATGGACTCAAAACTGACAGACTGACTGAGGGAGTGAATGACTTTCCGGGACGCTTGTTAAATGTCAGAGTCAATAGTCTTGGAATAACACTCGCGCAATGTTTCTAAAAATGAAACAGAAAATATAAAACACTCTCGGCAAAAAGGCAAACAAATATAATAAAAAAATATTGCAAATTAACAAAAACGGATGAGCTCAAGAGTATTTTAGAGTGAAAAATAAATATTACAAAAAATGTTGTTAAGAATTCTATGTGGAATATCCTATTACATATATTTATGAAACCGCCGGGTGTAGGCCTTGATATACGAGTGCCGCCAAAATGTTCCTCGACTTGAAACACATCTGTTTTTGCATTGACGGGAAACGCGTTATCCTTATTAAAATTAAAATGCTGTGACACGCTCTATTTGCTAAATTTAAGGGTCCTAAAACTTCCGCCCGTCGGACACGGGCTTGTCTCATTTCCTTATTATGCAATTAATTTAATAACAACTTTTTTCGCTCTAAAAACTCTTAAGTGCACACAGAACGCACATCTCTTGTGCGATCGATTTCGATTTCAACAGATTGCCATAGTTTTTTATTATACTTGTGTGTTTACCTCTCTGGCGGCTTGATCGATAGGCATCTGCAATTAAAAAGAGAAGAACAAGAGACAAGTGAAGTATCGAACTATAAAAAACAATTGTAAAACGTTATGTGTGTGTGTATGTGTGTGTGTGTGTAAACTTCGACAAAAAATGGAAAAAATAAAACGAAATATAAAACACATCGGAGTTATGTTTCATTTATGTACACATGGCGGGCAAGCGGGTGTGAAAATGCACACGCCTTTACCCTTGACAGACCCGCGCAAGCAGCAACAACTACACTTAATAATTACCCCAGGTCCCAGAAAATAAACGCAATGGGGTGCAACTTGCTTGGGCCTTGTTCCCGTTACCGGCCCCAGAACCAGACAGGCTGGCCCTATAAAACTGCCAACTGCCTTTAGCGGTTTTAAACTCGCATTTTAGCTTTGCCCTTTTTTTTTTTTTGGTCAGTTGTGAACTCACATCGTTCGTTCGTTGTGCGAGTGTTTTGTGTTTTATTTTTGCCCTCTGTCAGCGCCCAATTCTCTACTTGTTTCAATTTAACGCAAGTCTTTCAAGCTAATAATAGGTTTAACCGCATTTTTAACTGTTCTTCAATTGGTTGAACGCACTGTGCCCTGATACTCAGCCCTTCAAACCTGGTTCAGCGCATGTGCACTTTGGAGCACTGTTTCAATAATTAACTATATGGTTTTTCATTGCATCTCTGTGGCTGTGGCTAGTGGTTTGGCGATCCCTGTGGTGTCTATTCTGTCCGCTGTAGGACAGGCGAACAACAGGGTTTAAGCCAGTTAAATATGTTGTCTCATTTCTGTTCGCAGTGATGGGTGTACATAAACATTAATTACGCTAATCATTTAAAAAAAAACATTGAAAAAAATGGGTACATTTATTCAACAATTAAACTGATATTTATCTTTAAAAGAAGTGGACTGTTAAAATTGGCCATTGGATATGACAAGAAAAGATACACTAAATTGTATCTTATAGTTGTAGCTAAATTTAGACAAGTTAGATAATAAAAGTTTTATTGTTGTTCGCATTTTCTGATATCAACTATTTTCAACATCAACAAATCCAATAGTACGACAAGTACTGTTATGACAGGCTCGATATAGATACTGTTAACTACTTGCAGATATGTAAGTGCATACCCAGAGTATGTAGGTTAGGGCAATGTTTTATTGTTGCTGTTATTTATAATCGAACGGAAATGCTTTGACAGGGCACCGCACGCGTCCAATGCTTTTTGTTTTTTTTTTTTTTTTGTTTTGTGTTCGCTACAACAAGAGGAGAAAACTGTTGGCAAACTATTGTTAGAATCGTTCACAAATTTACGCAACTGCTATAATGTGTGCTGTTAGTTAACAATTGACTGCAAAAGTGCAACTAAGGAGTTTCGATTTTAAGTGAGGGGCTGCAGTTGCGTTTGCATTGCGTATTTCCGCTAAATGTCATCGGAGCAAAGTTTTTTGATTAGTTGCGCAAGGTGGTGGCCCCAAAACCAATCGATATCGTTATACTAATTTCAAACTATTTGCATAGCAAATGCGTTTCTTTGTCCCTGTGCCAAAGGGAACCTAATACCAGTAGATGCGGGCGAGCGGGCTAGCAAAGTGGGGGGTTTTCTCACGCAATGAGCTGCCGAACGTTAACAGGAAATAAGAAAAATTTTACAACTGCAAGTGCAGCATTTATATTCGTACCTGGCAGTGGTGCAGTCTCTATAAAGCACATCAAAGTCCTTACAGCTGAGCAGTTTGCAGCGATTGACGCCCGGCTGAATGGCGCCCAGTCCACGTAAAATGCGCACCTGCTCCACATTACACACGAGCGGCACAATGTCCAGCCGCTTCAGTTTGGTGTACACTGTATGCAAGCCCCCAACCAAGTGCTTGAGGAATAGCTCAAAAGCCTGCGGCAGACACAACATTGTCTCATTGCTTATAATAAAAGCGGCCACCTTTTGGCCGCGATACTCCACCAGCTTGCACTCATTAGCGCTGGGATCCGATGTTGAGATGGGCGGCGGTGAATTGTACGAGCGTGGCGGCACATGATGATGCGCGGCAGCCATCAGCTCTAAGGGCGACGCATGATGCATCATTTGCAGCGAGTTGAGTAACCCCAGCGAATGCGGCGGCAAACCGTGCGGCATCCGTGGTGCTAGTCCCGTGGTCAGGGCTCCGCTCACATGCGGCGGCGGACTGAGCTGATGATGTTGCTGCTGTTGTTGTTGTTGCTGCTGGGCCATTTGCGCCATCATTGAATGATTCAAGGAGCTCACCGGGCTGACGGCGCTGCCGTGGCGTGTTGGACTGCTGGCCGGAGAGCAGCTGGAGCCGCGTCCGTTGCCCGTATGTGAACTACGCCCATTTGGCCGTTCGTCTCCAGCGCCGCGCGAGCTATTGCTCCCATCGCGACCCCCATTCTGTTGTTGATGTTGCTGTTGTTGCTGTTGCTGCTGCTGTTGTTGCTGGGCTGCTGCCGCTGCGGCGGCGGCAGCTGCTGCCGCTTGCTGCTGCTGTTGGTGGTGCATTAGCATCGCAGTCGTGTTCATGTTATTGCCGACCAGGAGCTTGTGGGTACTTATGCTGCTGTTGCTATAGGTGATTTGATTGCTGTGATTGTTATTAATTGCTGATATATTGTTGTTATTGTTTTTCATAGACCGATCATCGGGTTGTTGTTGTTCACTGTATTCACTGGTCACTGATTGGTTATTGGCATTGGCAGAATCCATGCTTCGTCATTGGCTATCAAATTTTTGTAGTCGGGCTTTTCTGTTAAAATATTATATTTTTTTGGTTAAATTGCGCGCTAACTTGTGTTCAAGCTCGCTAAAAATGAATAAACGCGTGGTACATAATTAATGAACTTTTAATTCATTTTTAATTATTTATTATAGTTTTGACGTTATGCTTTTTCAAAATCTTTTTATAATATTTTAATCTAGTAATCGTCATCTTTTGCTAAATAATACTTTTACTAAATTCTTTTTATAAATTACTTTTTAATTTATTTCCAAAATAAAGTTTAAAACAAAATATATCCATATATATCTTTATCAATAACTCTATTTTTTTAAATTATTGAACGTGTCTCAAATGTCGTAATCAAATCTTTTAACACTAACAATTAAAAAGCAGTTAAATAAGGGCTAAGCAATTTATATTTTTCGTAAAAAAAATAAACATGATTTTTATAAGCTGATTTTGAAAAGCATAACGTGAGCATAAAACACAAGCGTATTTAACCATAATTTGTTTTTTAAATTTGTTCGATGATTGTAGTTTAACTTATTTTATTTATTTTAATGTGATATTTGCACTTTTTATAAATTCAATTAAATACTTGTCTTATTAAACTTTCTCAATCGCATTATCAATCCTACTGAATATTTTAATCATTTCCATTCATTTTTAATCTAACGCGAGCGATTTCACAAATTTTCACAAATCAAAATGCGAATCAACATCGACCAGCAAAACGCCAATTGGGCGAGAGAGAGGACGTAGCCGTTACTCGTTGCCGTTCCGACGGCGTGTCACTGAGCTTTTGGGGCCATACGCTGCTGCTGGAGCCACGAAAAGCGCACGAGAGGACTACGACGACAACTGAGTCTACAAGAAATCAACGAACGAAACGAATTGCATTCAAAAGGGAATCGTCACTCACTCGCACACCCTCCCACACAATACACAAACACACATTAATTGGTTATGCTGCTGTTGCGCGACTAAGAGAGAGTGAGAGAGAGCACACACACACACGCGAATCAAGTTATTTTTTATGCACCCACACCATGAGGCGCCGACGCTCCGTTATGTACCGATGCACGTTTTCGTCGCCGATGTCGCGGGAGTCGAAAATGTAAATGCGCGCGCAAAAATTTTATTGCATTACCTTCGCTTACGAATGACAAATTCGTAATGAAAGGCGAGCCAAATGTGTTTCGTTTCGTTGCCAGTTTCCAGTGTTCGAACCGAGCCTCAGCGTCCGCAGCGCCAGCAATAGTGGCTGCAGCCCCATCTACGTTACACACACATGTACACAATCATATGTATTTGTGCCTGAGCAAGTGTGTGTGTGTATCTGCGATTGTGCAAAACACGAAACGATATGTATACGAATGTGTTGCCGTTTGAATTGTACACCAATACAGCCAAAAAGTGGGAGTGGTATACAATGGTTACCTCTGTATGTATGTAGCTGTCTGCCTTTGTGCGCTTGTGTTAGCATCCCCGAAAACACAATGACAAACGTAATAAAATACAAACAAAAACAAACACAAATGAAATGAAACACAGAAGCAGAAAAGTCAGAACGAGAACGATGTCTGAGACGGAAGAAAATTAGCAGCAGCACTCACACACACATGCATACACTGACAGCGCTCTCTCGCTCATACTTTCCTGAAAATCATCATCACTGACGTTGACGTTGCTGTTGCCGCCCTACACAATACAGTAACATTCGTTTTATTTATTTTTTCATTTCGTTTGTTGGCTTGGCGTTTTTTGACTGCGACGATTTCATTTCATTTGCGTTTCAGTTTCATTTCGTTTCAGGCAACAGGGCGTATTCTCTCTCTCTCTGTCTCTCGCGTGCTATGATTGCGCTTTGAGCATCGCTCTCGCTTACACATTGCCACATACAACTGGCACACAGACAGAGCAGGTGGCTTGCAACCAATAAACATGAGTGAGCGTGAGCAGAACATTTACATATTTGTATTGTGTGTGTATGTGTGTGCTTAAGAGTGAGTGCTGCCCAGTAGCGCGCACTCACTCACTCCAATGGCCGACGTCGCTTATATAAACAAATGACAATTGTTTTGCATTTCTGTTCGTCGGCTGCTTTTTTCTTCTCTTTATGCCAAGTAAATTAAAATAAATGCAATGCATTTGCAAAAAACTTCGTGTACTCCCGACGTTCAACTTCGATCTCGACTCCGACCGTCTGCGCAGCTGCTTAGCTAGCAAATCTTTTGCTTTATTTTCGTAAGCTGCACAGCAAATTTTCTTATTGGAAAAGCATTTTAATTTCAATTAAAAAAGTAAATGACAAAATTGTTCGTCTCCTTACCGAACCTACACTCAATTTCCATCACCCTTTTCTTATTAAACTTAACTTTTGGGCGTGTAAGCGAGACAGCTGCTGCTGCTCGGGATGATGGCCATCTCATATATTCAGTGTTTTTTATGCTATTTGTGGGTTTGTCAACCGTTTTCCCTTTTCGTTTCTCATTCGTTTCACTTTTTCCATTTCGTCTTCGTCGTCGCATTTATATTTCTTGCAATTTTTTACTTCGATTCTGAACAGTTCGGCAACAATTTGGTTTCATCTCGCTTACACTCGTTTGCGTTTTAAACTTGCACTGTGTGCGAGTTGTGTGTAGAACTGAAAGTGGGAGTTGAAGCCCAGAAGTACGAATGTACATTGGGGCTGGCCTGGGGCGTTTATACTTATAATAAAATACCAAATACTTGTCGTTGTCGCACCTTTTGGCATCTTTTGATATTAATACATTATATACATATATACATACATATATATATGTGTACATATGTATACACATACATAAATACAAATGATTTCGTGTACATATGTTCTATGTGTATGCTGGGCGCTAATGCGGTGGGTTCTCCTCTCTTTTTTTCTATTATTTGTTCTCAGTGGCTGCCGATGGCGATTCTTTCTGTTCTGTGTTTGTGTATCTTATTCAATTTCAGCTGGCACAACCAATCGGAAATCGTGCTCGTTTTCTCATTGCAGTGTTTCGGGAATTTTTTCCTCACACATTTCAAGTATATTTCAACACATACATACATACATACATACATACATACATACATACATACATACATACATACATACGTACATACATACATGTGTATGTATTTACATGGACACATATGTATGTATATGTAAATAAATTCGTTTACTTGTTTATTCAAATCAGGGACCGAAAATAATTGTTGTCATAAAACTTCCACTAAAAATATAATTTTAAAGACATTTTCTTCAGATATATTATCCATTTTATTAAAATGAACGTTTTACTTTTGTTTTCTTTAAAAAAAAAAGCTAATATTGAACATTCATTTTAAATTTAAAGTAAAAATAAAACGTATTATTTCATAACTTTTACTCATGTAAGTATCTGCACATAATAATAATTTATTATTTTAATGAATATTCTCACTTAATGCTATTTCTACTCCTCAGCTTTAAATGTATAGACGTAACATTTATACATTCATATGTATTTATGCAAATATACATAGTATAAAAAATAATTCATATCTCATACAATACTCAAGCATACATATATATATCTACATGTGTATACATGTGTATAAAAACAGCTAACATGAGTGGTCAAACAATTTCCCAACGAAATTCTCTTGTTTGATTTATAAAAAAGTTATTTAATTACATTTTAACTTTGAACTTTTATACAGCAATTTGAACGTTTGTCCTTAATCCTTTTTTAATTATAACTTAAATTTTTTTAGTATTACGCTATTTAATACTTCTAACTTACAAACAGCATTGGCTACCATGGTCTATGGTAAAATATTGAAATTTTAACATTATATTTAATACTTAACCTTCTAAATTGTTTTTCATCCGAACGCATGCAGAATGATAGCCATAGATATTTTAGACAGCAGTTTAGTTTTGTCTGATCGGCTTTAAGCACATTATTAAGATACTAAATATAAGTAATTTATAATTATTCTAATCGATGTGTGTTCGACCAGTTTTTAAAAGTCTACCTAAGCAATCCAAAAATTAATGAACACAAAAACAACAGTAATACTATTAATTATTAAGGTAAGGTAAGGTAAGAATTTTAAAAATCACTTAGAGGCGAATATGTTAGTTTTTTGAAGAAGTTTTTATCGACAATAGGATTGAGTAAGAAAAACGTAGCCACAAGCTATAAATAAAGCTAAATTACTCTTCTGAACAATTGGGCCCCACTATGGATGCCAATTTCTTTAATTAATTATAAACTTAAAGTAAGGTGTTTTATCAAAACTAAAGCCGAAGAGATCATACCTAACCAAATTTGGTGGCTTTTATAGTTTATGAACTACTAAAAAGTTTAGGACTACTAAAAAGGCTACGATCCAAAATTCCGGAGATATGGCAAACACAACTAGCCGAAAATTGTATTAATTTCCATAAAATTAATGTTTCATCATACGTGGTTCTCTAGAATTATTAAAATTAAATTCACAAAACTGGTTGTATTTATTATTTTGTACATATTTAAATAATTTTATAATTTAATATTAATTATTATATCTTCTTGGTCAGTAGTCTCTCAGTTTTAATATTTTCGTCATAAAACATTTTATAACTCTTTTTTAAATAATATTTTGATAAAATTTTATACATATTTTAAACATATTTATTTATATATTTAAAAATATTCCGAAATAATAATATATTAAATATTTTAAGACTTTTTAGACGTTTAAGAATAATGTTTATCGAAATTATATCCTATGAGAACTGTCCCAAATTATTGATGTAATCTTATTTGAACCAAAAATATATTCTACTTGCATACAAAAATCATTTTTATAACATAACTAACACATATTCTTTAACCCTATCTTTATAATATTCGGAGTGCTGAAGATAAAATCCCTTTACAAGTACGCTAATATATTAATGTACCAAAAGTACCAAAGTTCCAACTCCCAGCAACAGCAAAAACAGACAGATTTTTAAAAACTGAGAAATAATTTTAGCTTACATACAACATACAGGCCGACAAATAGATATAACTCTATCAACTCGGCAGTTGATATTAATAGACAATGCAATTACAATAGCCGCATATGGGTAGACTAACAACCTGGCGAAGATTGTATTTGAAATGTTTTAAATGGCGCCAAGCGTAACAGCCCAAAGCTGACTGCTACAGTGCCAGCTATTTTCTGATTAGTATATAAACATATTTGGTAACCCTAAAATAATATAAAAAACAAACTGATTTCATAAATGTAAGTAATCATTTAATTATTTATAAAGCATTATTCACATCATATGCTATAACATACTTAAAACTAAATAGTAAGGATTGATTTGTTTTGTTTGAATGTCAGCAACATGTTTGTTTGTGATTAGAAACTTAAATGTTTTTCTAGATCAACAAATAATTAAGATAACACTAACATAAGCATGAAATTTTTGCTTCAAATTTAAGTTATTAAAAAAAAATTTTTAGTAGAACCATTTTAATTACAATTAAATTCTTTTTTTTTAGTATTTTGCATTGCATAGAAAAGTCAATTTGCCGAGCCGTTTAAATGTGCTCTGAGATTAAATTCAGGAGAATTTATTATATTATTTTTCTATATTATATTTAAACAATATTAATGCAAATATTGTATATATACTTTTATTACAATTATAAAAAATTAAATTACAAATTTAGCGGTTAAACAGTATCACATTATTTGTTAATATATTATAATCATGTCAATACCTTTTATATTTTGTGTACATATTTATTATAAACAAATACTTTTTAATATTGTTAGCATATTTTTTTCTACCCACTCTGCCGATAATAAGGTTTGTGGCTATTTTCTAATCGAAATTTTTTACTATCACCTCTGAAAGTATCGATATTACATCGATATAAGTATTCATTCTCTCGTTCATTTCATAAGCACGCTGGTGCTGTCTGTCGGGTCAAAATTTTAGGACAAGTTGATTAAATTGCTAATATGCTTCAATAATATTGTTTTTTGGATCGTGCAATAGACAACCTCAGCAATATCAAATATATCAGCTCTGCAATTAAATACAGAATAGACTTCGATAAAAGAGGAGACCGAACGTATTTTCTCTGCGTGCGCGAAACATAACATACGAAGTTGTTGCTGACGCAAAACAAGGAAATAAAAAAAATCATCTAAACATATAACGCAGGCGATTAACTGCCCTAAGGTTGCTATTGCGTATGGACGTCATAGAAATTAGCGACAGCGAACGCGAGGAAAATTCTTCAACCTCCGACATGGAAGTGGACCTGCAGGAAATGCCTGATACTGAGCAGATTGTGCCCAAAGACGCGGCAACGTAAGTAACAAATGAATGTCCTTGTCCTTCACATACATACATACATACATACATATATATATATATGTACATATGATCCTACTTATAGGTAATAGCAAAAACTCGTATTACAACAACCATTGTTCATAGGAGATTTGTTTGTGATTATTTTTATGTGAATACATTTCTCCTCAGCTTATTTCGACTAGTCGTATATTTATATAATCGATAGACTTTATTTACATAGTATGGTGACCGACAGAAACCTATTCCGTCGACGCCACCGCACACGCCCAACTGCATAAATCATTCCCTCAATAATTTCCCCCCGCTACTTCGCGGATGCTTTTCGCATGATTGTTGCCCCACTCAACTTGTTCTTTTCAAAAACATGTTTTGCTTTTGCTTAGGTGTGTTTGTTTGTAGTGTGTGTATGGTGTATTAACTGAATATTATACACAAACAGTTTCGAACTTGGCTTATAAATATTTTACTTGTCTTTTTAAAAAGAAAATATATATACATTTATATTGTATCACGTATGAATAAACTTAGTTTTAAACGGAGTATAAAAATCTATCTCTTATAATAAATTATTTTTGTTTTTTAACAAAAGTTAACTTCTAGGCTAGAGAAAAGAAATTCTATTTTTTTGTTTTGGGTGTATGTGTACATACAGTGATGGAAAAAGTATTAGAAAGGACTCGCTCTTTTTGAGATTTATGCAAACTTCGGAAATCGTATTTGTTAAAAGATAACGAAATTGGGTTTTCATTATATTCCCTTTAAAAGGGTGTAATATATATACTAAGGTACAATATTGAATACCTTCAAATATATAGAGTGTTCAAATATCAATTCGGGTTATATAGCCTTAGATGGATGAATAACATCAGTCGTTACGAGAGGACCCATGTACTGATCAGCATCTCTTGTGACGCTTTAAGCGGGACTGTACCCTCTCTTCCACAGTGAGTCAGTTTTCTGTCCGGAACCACTCCAAGATATTTTATATTATTCTTCGGTGTACGCGCTGCACCGTTCACCTTTGGAGACCTTGTTAGTGGTCTCTTGCTCAATGGGATGCTATAAGGCCCATTAAATTGGGTCAAAACCATAAAACCACAAGTCTGTGAAGATATTTTGCTACTCAATTTGGAATATTATGGAGCTTACCCAATCACACCAGCAAGAAAGCAAGGGAATGTTTTGAAAAACAAAAACTGCACTCATCAACAATCAATGGGCAAAACATAGTGGCTGCGTCTGAATTCACTTTGCGAAATAATTTTGAAGACTAGAAAGAAAATAACTTTAAAACGATGTCAGGACATGGTTAAATTATAGAATAACCGTATATTTTATAAAGCGATGATGCTTTTCAATTTTTGAAGTTCCTTATACTTACAAATAAGAAAAAAAAAACACCATTGAAAAATATTACTTATGAAGGTGGTGCTATTTTTTGCGAATGTATGTGTTTAACAGCATGAGACCAAAGACAATATAAATACTGATGTGAGTAATGCGGATACATTTAAATGCAAAACAGAAAAGAAATCTATAAAAACTTATTTTTTCGCCAGGCAAAGTCAGCGGCACTCTCTTATCTTATCTGCAGCAATCCAAAAGCTTAAATAAAACAAGTGAGATTGCTCTAGTCGGGACCGCCCGACTAGAAGATACCCTGAACCCAGAAATGAACACATACACACAAACTCTCTGCAGTTGAT
>SCDT01000141.1:0-56015 GCA_004143765.1 Drosophila melanica
AATACCGAAATTTTTTAAAATATCAATATTTACGAACGTGAACGAGTATAACGCAGTCGGTAACGCCCGACTGCAACGTTCTTACTTGTTTTTATAAAGGGATTGTTATACATCTATAAAATTTTTGTGATTAAGATTTTTTAGAGTAAAAATAAATTTTTAATAAAAATATGGTTCGGTTCGATTGATTTTTTGTACCACTAATATTGGAGTTTCGAACCAGTTTAATTATCAAGAATAGCGATATAGTTGCCTTTTACCCACTTTTAATGGGTATACGAACACAGTTACAGTTTTTGGGCTAAATTATATTTACAACGCATACATTTTTGTAAAACCACACCTTTATTAAAATATGTATATAAAACGAAACATAAAACTTAGTTTTTTCTTTTGTGAATAGTTTCACATAATTTGCAGTTCGTTTTGTTGTGTTTTGTCGCCTGTGGCGAAACACCTTTGCACAATGTGTGAATATTAAAAGAATGTGCGTGTTTGAGGCGACTGCCAATAGTTGCGCGTAACGCGCGCAATTAAATTTATAAATGTTTAAAACACCAATTTACAAGCGCGACCCACACACAGATACTTTTTATGTGTGCGTAAGTGTGTTTGTGCGTATTTGTGCATAGATTGTAGAAGGCTTGGCTACCAATTGTAGCTGGGTCTCTTGTTTTGACTGTCTTTTACATGGCCAAAATCGAATGGGGAAGTCGGCACCCATACAAACAATATTGAAATCCACAGTGCGTATGCGAGGCTCTTTTTATTGCTTTTGAATTTAATTTGATTTTATGCGACTTCATTGGCTTCGCTGCCGGAATGTGCCCCACCGAACTGCCAAACTTGATATGACAGATTCAGTTTGCGGCCCATTGCCAGACCGCGGGGCCCACAAAGCCCTGAGCATGGCTTAATTATTTATGTATTAATACATAATAATAATACAGCTGTATGTACACATGTTTGCGCGTGTTTGTACATATTTCGAAATGGGTTTTTTTTTTTTTTTGTTGCCAGCATTATGGCCCGAAGGAAATTGAAAGTTACGTACAGAATTTAATTAGAGACGAGTCGTGTTAAAAGCCAAATCGATTCGCTGACTTAAGAAATACCAAATTGTGAACTCGAAGCTATGGTATTCATTTGTGAACATGAATAATTTCTAATAGTTAATTATGTCAGACGTACAAATCATATCTTATTATTTGTATAAAAATTTTCCACTCATTTTTGCAGCTTAATCCTTATTTATTTAATATGGCAAAATATATATAGTAAATAGATAATAAATATAAAATATATAAATAAATTTGTATTGCAGTTTGAAGTTAGCGTACATCACTTTTGGTCTAAAATATGGCCTACAACTTTGTCGGGCGCAATTCCTGGAGCCGGCGAGCATTACCATTAAGTCGCTCATTCAATTCTTGAACGAAACCCATTTCGTTCATCTTCTTTTTTTTTTTTGTTTTTTTCGTTGGTTTGCTCAATGCAAAGTGCTCTTCATTCACAGAAGTCCACACTTGGCTCCGCTTGTGTTGAGCTTGAGCTTGAGGCTGAGGTTGAGTTTTGGGGCCTTTCCCATAGCCGGCGACTGGCGAGCGGCAACAGCACTTTTGCCGCTCCTCGCATTCGCCGCAGCATTCGCCGTTGCCATCTTCGTATTATTTAGCAAATTAATAACCATAAAAATCTTAATGCCAGCGCTAAGAAACGAAATCTTAAGCTTGCCTGCTGAATTTCTTATGAAAAACGTTCGCGCAACCAGCGAACAACCAAAAAAAAAACAAAAAAAAACTACAACAACAAATCCCAACAACAACAACGCACAACAAGAGACAACCGAGTAGGTTGAAAACACTACAAAAAAAAACACGTAAGAACATTGCAGTCGGGCGATACCGACTGCGTTATACTCGTTCACGTTCTTATATAAAAGATTCCATATATCAAACCCCCATAACTTTGTCAAAAGTGAACCGATTTTCACGTTCGATGGCATTTTGATCATGATTTGTCCTAAATATTGATTCTACATTCAAAATATATTCATTTTCGAAAATAAAATTTTGTTGAATATTTTGGTCTTGTCTTGGACGGACAGCATGACGGACATTGCACAAACCCAATATACTAGTTTCACTTCGTGAACGAGTATAACCAATAAAATAATAAAACTCGTTGAAAATACAGTTTCTTTTAATTGGCTTATTTTGTTGTTTTTTTGTTACTATAAAATGAGCTCTAAAGTATTTTTATATTTTGTAGATGTTCCAACAAATGAAATTTCAGTTTTATCTTTGTTTAAGTCTTTTTTTTATTGTTTTCTTATATTTTTCGCAATTTTTCGGCATTAAATTTTCATGCCCAATCGCCAAGACTTGTTTTCTGTGTGGCGCATCGTCCCGTCAAAAACATATTTACCACATTTTGTATTCATGGCGCGTTTTGTTGGTTTTTATTAGAAAATGCAACCAAGCAAACCGCAACAACAACAAAATAGATACAACAAACGAAAGAAAAAAAAACCAAATAAAAAAATGTTTATTTACATTGGAATTTCTTTTCTTTTCTCATCTTGACTTTTGCTCCCATATTTTCGGATATTCCTTTTTCTTTTTTTGGTATTTTACGCTACTTGTTTGATGGAAATTATTTCAGCATAATTTGACTCATTAAAATTCCATAAAAGGCGCTGAATCAAATATAAAAAAATTGTTAACACTTAATTGCTTTTTTTTAGCACCAGTCCCGTTTCGATACGATGTGTACAACGATAAGAATCGATTGCGGTGGCCTCAACACCTCAGAAATTCGGAGATGCTCGCCGCCTTTACTGTCTCTTTTCATAATTAAAAATTGTGTCAGACCCCGTCTGTTTATCAGATATCCTGCTGATCCCCTATCTGACTGATGCTGGGCAGTTTCTTTTCTTTTTTTTTTTTTGATAATGTTCGCTTCTCTCTTTAAAATTCTTCTTGCTCAACATTTGTGCACACATTGCAGGCACATGTTTTTGTTTATGGTATATTCAGTTAAATATGTATTATACTCGATAGTTGTTTTTGTCCAATATACCCTGAAATATTTTAAAACAATGCGCATGGCATATGGGCGTCTGCCCTCATAAAAGGTTCAAATTCGTTGGATTTATTAAATAGTTGACCTTTTGACTGCACTCGCGCACTCTCTCACTCTTTCTCTTTTTCTCTTTGTGTCTCTTTCTCTCTCCCTCTCTTTTCACTCCCCCCTCTTGGTGCTTGTGATTCTATCTCAACATTTACGCACGCGCACACACTCACATTATTTTTTATTATTTTGACTCTATCTCTAATGGTTATCCATCACTTAATGCGTCTCCCCAACGCTCCTCGTGCCCCTCCCTCGCTGCTGCTGTCATGATCTCAACTGCGTGCACAATGTGGGAACAGGCCTGGTTCGGTCATTCGTCTGATTATGATGACATTATTGGATGAGCCCAGCGCCCCGAACCAGCATCATTTGCGGTTGTGGGTTGCGGCTTCGCCTTCGGGTTTGTTTCCCTGCTGACTGTGGCTTTGGCTTTGGGATCTTCTGTTGCTGCTCTGAGTGCGCCCTTGATCGCATAATTATAGAGGGGTTTCAACGGTTTTTTTGTTTGGACTGAGTAGGTTTCCGTTTTTGACTTGCGCTTCCTCATTTCCTCTGTCTCTCTTTCGACTGTTGCCTTCGTGCGACATCTGCTGCAGTCAGTCTGCTGCTTCAGTGGCGTATCGTCTGCCACATTTTGTTGTTTGTTGTTGCGCTTCTCTGTCTTCTGAGTTTTTTATAGTACCCTGCACTAATTGTATATAAGCAAAGGGTAGACACGAAGAATGAAAATTGGGGGCAAATAAGATACAAACATATTTGATATCGAATATATATCGTATATTTACAAATAAGTATTAAAAATAAATAAAATGTTTGCTGTTAAATATTTAATTGTTTATTTTTGTTATACATACAGAACGAAAAGAATATATATCAAGTGCACATAAATAAATATTATGATAAGTCGAGTCAAAATATAAAATGATACCAATTAAAAGCAATTTAGTTTTTTAGTTGCCTGAAAAGACTTTTGTTTAGCTCATTATAGGGTATCACATAGAGCACCCTTTTTTACTTTTTAGTTCTTAAATATAATTGTTTGCTTATAGAGAAAAATCTCTTGTGTACAGGGTATTTGATAGTCGCCACTTAAGTTGCACGTTTGTTGCCTTTCTTTGTTTTAATGCCTAATTTTTTTAGTGCATTTCGATGTCACAATAATTTGAGCGCAACATTTTCATTTAGTACGCATCATTTGTCGCTCTGTTGTGACATTGTCATTTGTCAGCAGTTCATTAGTCATCGAATGCGCCTCAATTTGTTACAGGATCCGCGTGCTGTATATATGTTCTATATCTATCATGATATCCGATAGTCAAGTATGCGAATTGACATTAATTTATGTGCTCTCATCGACACCTTATGCTACCTATGGGAAATGTTTATGCCAGGCGTGGGATCGGCACTTCAAAGTACTTAAATAAATTTGGGAGTACCCAGAAGTGGGTTTGAGGGTGGATGTGGACTTTCGATAAGCGCAATATAAATTTTTTGAGTTTACCAAAATTGAAAAAAGAAAACAAACAAACAATTTAAGGTAGTTCTTTACTATTTCAGGGCTTCTCTCAAATTACAAATATCTTTTCAACTTTTTTAACCTTTCCCAATTATAAACTGTTACCAAATAAGTTCTCTCAAATTAGCTGGTCAAATTCATTACTAAATATTTAATTTAATTGCCCTTTTCAGTTTCTGTTTGCATTTTGGCTAGTTGCAAGCACAGTTTCCCTAAATTTGCCGGACTTAACACACATTTCATGTACCTGTCCGTTTGCCATTCAACTTTTGCCAGTTCAACTGTCAATACCAACTTTAGCCTTTCCGCTAATCACTTCCTTTTGGCCCGCCATCCCCGTTCGCTACTGTGCTTTGGCACATTTTAATTCCACAGCTTTGGGTTAATTAATTGCGTTCCTTTTAAATTTAAAATTAAAACAACCTTAACCCAAAGCACACCCGAAACCTCACAACCGCCTTCTTTACGCCTTTTACTACTGCTGCCCTTCCCCTCCCCTCCTGTTAGAGCTACAAGTATTTGCAAAACTTACGCATTGCTTGGGCTTAATTACAGTCGTTCGTGGCACACACACACAAACACACACACCACCCTGTGCCTCCCTGTCTGCAGAGCGTGTTGCTCTGTCTGTGTTCCATTTGCCAAAACGTTCCGTTTACGCTCCTTGGCAGCCGCAAATGCAAAGTTCCACTCAGAATTCCGTTTGCTGGCATCGCGTGCGGTGCGCTGCGTCTGTTTTTTTCTGCTTCTGATTGGAAATCGTGCGACGGTTTTCTTTGACGGTAACGGTGCTTGTGTTTATTTGTGTGTGTGTGTGTCCGACGGCTGCAGACTCCAGGACATCTGTGTACAACTTTGTTTACGTGCTTGTGTGTGTGTGTGTGCGCATTTCCCACTTGACGTGTTCCCATTTCGCTGCCTGCACTTTTTTTCGCCCAGTTTTTCATTTTTACGTTTCTTTGGCTAACTTTGAGCCGCTCTTCATGTGTGTGAGTGTGTGAGTGTGTGTGTGTTTACTTCATCATATGGCGCGCATTTTGCGTGCTTCCTTCCCTTTGCCATTGCCTTGCAGCAGGGCCAACTTCCTGACGCGTCCTTTGCCCCATGATTTTTGCTTCTCTAGTTTTTATTTATTTTTTTGCCATCACGTTGATTTCATGCTAAATTTACCAACTTTATGCGAACGTTTATTGTGTGCATAACTGTCGCTCCTGGGCGCTCCTTTAAATAACTGCACATAGAACTATATATGCTTGATATTATATTGTAGCGAATTATAATTTTTAGCTGCACTGCGCCTCGCCTCGCCTCGTCGCTCCCCTCTCCTCTTTAGTCGACGCCTGCCGCACGGTGTGTGCAGTCAAATGCAAAACTCATTTTATGTTTTTGCATTCATGCAAATCAGTATTTACGAGTATTACTTGGACTGCTCTTCTGCATGATGTTTTCGAACCAAACAGGGTGTGGTTTAATGTGTTCAACACGACAAGGCAAATTAGAAATTGTAGTTAGTAAAGGATAATGTGCAGGATAATAGTATCTGAGCTTTTATAAAGGTGTCCATGTTCAGATTTAATAATTCGTATTAATTCGAGGTAGGAGACTAGTTAAAAAGGAAAACTGAAAAAAAATTACTTTTATTTTAATATATATTTTTAGTCTAAATAGTTTTTTTCCCAAATTGTGTCGTTAATTTAATAATTTCATTACTCTATATTTTCTATAATATTTCATTAATTTGATCGTATTTTTAGTATTTTTGTATGTGTTTTCTTTATCTCGTTTACCAATTTAAATGTGATTTCAACCCTTTAACCTATTTATTTATGATGGCAACTATATTAGCAAGTTAAAAGTTTTAGTATTTTAACACTCCCTAATTTACTTAGAAAACTTTCGTTTACTTTTCGAACTGCCCATCCTAATGTCACAGGCCAGAGGATCCAACAACTGACAGGCCAACAAAGTTATCAAAACAGCTGCCAAACGAATTTTAATAAAAATAACTAAAAAATATATACATGCAGATAAATAACAAATACAAACAGGAGTGCAGCGGAAACTCATGAAAATACAGGATATTACACAAATACAGATAAAAACAGCAGGAACGCATAGGCCAAAGCTGGGTGGGTTCTAAGTGGTCTAAACGAAATGGAGGAAGTCAGGAAGTTTCATCTGCGGTTGGCATGAGACCCGACTGCTAATAACAGCAGGATGTGCTCTAAGGATGTCCAAAGACTGCCAAACAGATGATGATTCTCGGCTCTCTTTTTCTCTTTGGCTCACCCGGTCTCTTGCGCTCGCTCTCTCTCTCTGCTTAGCTCTCTCTCTATCTCTCTTGTATTCCAATATGCTCTCAGCAGTTGCGCTCGCTGCACATTTTGGTGGTGGGAAATTTTCGTTTTGTGAGCCGCCTAGGCATTCGCATTTTCTGATTTTCACATCGGCTCTGGAGGACTTTTCCAGACTGCCAGCCGCTCATTGTGTCGATTGAGTTGCTCGTGGCAGGACAACGGTGTCGGATAGTGAAAACATTTGGTATCGCTAGCCATTTTTCAGAGCTCAGCTCAGCTCAGCTCAGCTCAGTTATCGCGCACCGACTGAATGCAAAGGATATACAGACACACACCGCCCCACAGTCCTCCGCTGCCCGCCGCCGTTCCACATACTACATAGGCGCAAAGCAAAACGTGTGTGTGTGTGTGTGCGTGTGATTGTGTGTGTGTGTGCGTGTTTGCGCGCGTGTGTGTACGTCGCGTCGCGTGCTTATTCGCGTGTGTCTGTGTGCGTGAAAATGGGCACAGTGAAAAATTGTTAAACAAAATGCGAAAAAAAATAATAAAAATAAGTCTTTGATTGCCCCGCAAAATTAATCCCAAATAAATATTCCAACTGCAGGATATGAAAATACGAAACGCCGCTGGCAAAATCGAATCGTAAATAGAAATATTTGTTATAGTAAATCACGTGTATATATAGTCGCAAGTGTCGCATATAGTGAAAATATCTGCCAGCTAGTGTTTTCCAGTGATTGCAAACTAAACAAAGCAATCGCAAAAGCGACAGCAAAAAAAAAAACTCGTTGCCGCAAAGAGTGGCACACGGAGTTGACAAAAAAAAAGCTACACAGGCGAGGGGCAACACATGAAAATCAATATATTTTGGATTAGTAGCTGTTGTTTGAGTTTCGGCAAAAAAGGATTCAAAACAAAGTAAGCTATGAAATAAATTTAAATATTTTTTACAACTTTTGTTCAAAAATTAAAAAATGATTTGAAGATTGCCTGTGTTTTTGCTTGGTCTTTGCTGCGTTCTTTTTTTGTAAATATTAAAAAAAAAAATACACAGTCAAAAAATTCAGACAGTTCAATTAAAGATGCTCTTGCATTTATTTAATGTTTTATTTATTAAAAATATTTACCTGTAGAAAGCGTGCTAATAAAAAATTGCTACAACAAAATTTTATAATGCTCTGTTTTTAGTGAGTGCGTGTGTTTATGTGTGTGTGTGTGTGTGCGCGCACAGTTGAGGTTAACACACCTTAGACATATACATACACGTCGCACACACACACACACACACACAAATATACAGAGAGCGCTTTGGGGCTCTTGACTCTCTCTCTCTCTCTCTTTCTCTCGCATTTTCACTGCTCCTGTGCGTATGCAGCAGTTTTTGTGCTCCCCACAGCAGGAGGCATGAAAAATCGATCGATT
The DNA here is from genome assembly GCA_004143765.1 of Drosophila melanica. Taxonomy (NCBI): domain Eukaryota; kingdom Metazoa; phylum Arthropoda; class Insecta; order Diptera; family Drosophilidae; genus Drosophila; species Drosophila melanica. The sequence goes on from SCDT01000141.1 coordinate 8,371, forward strand.
TTGCCGCCCCCAACCGCTTTACAACGTCTGGCGCTAGCATTATATGCGACCCCAACCGCCCGTCCCCACCCCACTCTGCCCGGCTGCCGCGCTTATCAGCAAGTGAAATACTCCGTTTGTAGTATTCGTATTCGCATTCGTACTATGCACAGGAATTGGCAGCACTGTCTGCTGCCAATAAGTGTGTGGGGTGCTTTTTGCGCAGTTGCCATTCCCGAGAGAAAGAGAGGGGAAGAGAGAGAGAGGGAGAGAGATTGCGAATGCTTTGCAGACTTTGCGTCCTGCGCTCACCGCTTTTACTCTCATTTTTTGCGCCCTGCTGCAGCTGCTGCTGCTGCCATGTGCTGCACTTGTTCTTCACATTTTGCTTTTGCTTAGCTTTTCTTGCCGGTTTTCTGTGATTTGCTTTCTTGTTTGCTTTTGCCTGTTGTCGTTATATGTGTGCTTTGAGAAAGGGGCAGAGAAAGCATTCCCAACTTTAGGGACAAATAGCTAAAGTATAAATTTCGATATATTTGAGAAATTTCGTAAATTATACAAATGATTTATAAATTGTTTAACAAATTTCATGTTATTTTATTAAAAAATTTGATTTGATTGAAAAACTTGTAGAAAAATACACTAATAACTGTAATTCAACAGTCAATAATAACAGCAACAGCAACAACAACAACTTTAATCTAGCAATTTGCCAGCAATAATGTAATCAGTAAATTGCGTCTACACTTTGGGGCAAAAAAAAAACATTAAAGAGAATAAAAAAGACAAAGCCCCAAAGCGTTTCGAAGATGCTTTATGAAAAAAAACACAAAAATAAAAAAAAAATATATATATATACATAAATCTACGTGCCAGTCAGAAAATAATAAAGCCGCGTCTGGGCAGCAGACAAAGGAGCATGAGCAAAGTGTGGCACGGCACAAGGCACAGTGGTGCGAAAGTATTGTAAAAGCCTCAAGTTTAGCAGTAGAAAATGGTTAAAAAAACACATAAAATTTGCTAGCAAAGTATTTCAAAAACTGAAAAATTTAGCGTTATAAAAGAGAAAAGAATGAAAAGTAGAAAAGAAAACTGGAGACATTAAACTGTGTTGAAGATTCAATTCGTAAGCTAGAACTTTTTCGAATTTTGTTGTAATTAATTAATATATGGATAAATTATATTTTTGACTAGCAGCGATTTCGATTAACATAACAGTTTACCAGACCCTCTTTATCAGATTTTGCCCCACTGTAGTTCGTTTTGGACCATTGACAGCCATTGGCAGCTGGGTTGATGTTATCGCCTTGGTCCACATCCACCAGCCAACCAGCCAACCGCTGAGGGCTTTCAACGGTGTGGGAATATTTCAGACAGTCAAAGCAACAACAACAACAACAACAAAACACGACAAAAACAACAACAAGAGCAGCAACAAAAAAGCCTAAAACTTCTTGCCACCTCTGATAGCTTTGATATTTCCTTTTGGCTGTAGTTCTCGGCCAAGTCAATATAATTGACTTATCTGCTGCATTGCTACGGTCTGCGCCAAGATGCCGCCGTCATTCCACGTTGTTGTTGCGGCTGTTGTTGTTGTTGTTGGTGTTGTTGCTGGTGTTGTTGAAGAGGGCTCTTCGCAGAGGTCTCTCCGCTGCGGTTGAAACCTGGCATAATAAAGCTCGCTGGACTCGCATTTGACTTATTGCGGTCGGAACTGGCCGTAACATAAAAAAAAATTTCATTGATCGGCGGCGCGAGAACTGAAAAACAGAAGAAGAAGAAAAAGCACGTGAAATATTGGGTCATAACTATTGATTGGGTTTGTCTGTGCGCTTGCGGTTAAATTGAATGCAAAAAAAAAAATATTGAAATGTGTATGCAAAAATGCAAAATACGCTTAGGATGAGCAGAAGAAGAAGCGAGATATATGGAGGGAGATTGCCGACTTCCTACTGGGTGCCGCAGCCACGGCCATAATTATTGTTATTATTCATGCCGCATTTTAATATGCAGTTAATTTTTTGCTCTCCTGCTCAGCTCTGTCGCTACGCCTAATTGTCTATATCAAATTCAGTTATGCGATACGCAATTTTCCACTCAAGCGACAAGTCAAGCCGCAAATGCAATTTGTTTGAACCCTAACCCAAAGTTTATCTGCGGCTCTTCTGCTCCACGCACGTTCCGAGAATTTGCTTCACTGCAAATATTGTTGTATTGAAGAAAAATGTAATTTTGTATTATGGTTAACATTTGCAGAATACACTGTTTATTTGGATTGCAAAATGTTTAAACAATTTTTTGTTTTGAATAAGGGTTCAATAACTTATTGAGAAACAATTTTAATTCAATATCTTAAATAAATTTTGAAAGTATTCAAACTTTATATTGATGATTTTATTTACCAAAATTTTATACAAATTTTATTTGTATGTAGACTGTTTCAAAGCAAAAGACTAAGATTCTCACGCTTCGCTTTCTTTATCTGCTTAAAATATTAAATCTGAAAGCAAATAAAGAAAATGGAATACTGAAGCAGTTTGTAGGGTATTCTTTGCATTCTTAACATTCCGCAAACACATTTTTTTTATTTATCTGAAATTTTAATTTTATGTTCTGTTGGACTGTCGGCAGTTTCGGTATTTTCGCCTGGATATTCCACGGGCGTGGGCTGTCCATATTTAATGCCAATAAATCTTTGTTTGCCTGTCTGTCCCCTGTCCCTGCGACCCTGTCTTTGGCCTTTTGCTGGCCTGCTGCACGCCCTCTGTGCGCCTTGTGGTCGTCTTTAAGCCGCGCGAAATAAAATGAAATCTTTATGAATGAAATTTCTGCTTAATGCATTCGTCTCGACCGCCGCGCTGTCCACACATGTGAGCCGCATGTGCTCAGTTCTCAGTTTCCACTTTGCAGCTCATCTGGTTAACTTTCAAGATCGGCATCTCGAAAATGTGTTTTTTTTGGTATGTAGTCTGCATCGTTTGGCATTTGCTCATTTCAAAGAATGCAATATATTTCAATTTTTATGCTCTGTTTTTGTAAGTCTTTTAGATGAACTTTGTGAAATTTATATTCGCATTTGAAACTTCCGCTTTAAATGCTAACCAAGGCCCCACAAACATTCGAACACCCCCAATTTGCATTGCGCTCCATTTTTTTGTTATCTCTTTTTTTATTTTTTTGTACATTTTCCGCTGCATTCCGTTGCTAATTGACGACAATTAAAATTTATTAGCTGGCAACAGCAATTAAACGCAAGACCCGCACGCAATTTGCGGCAAACTCGAGGCAAATGAAGATTTTATAATTTTCAAACAAAAATGCATAAAAATTGAAAGCAATAAAATACGTTTTTAGTAAATTCGAAATGCGCATACACTAAAAACAGTTTTATTAAATACTAATCTAAAAAACTGAAAAGATAAGTTTCACCCCAACTAATATGTTTTAATTTGGGAAAAGTAGAATACAATAAAATGTTTTAAATTTATAAAAATTATTTTAAAAGAAAATAATGGAAGTTTCTTCTTCTAATCGTAGTTTCTAGTATTTCAGCTTTGCTGTTAAGTATATAAATACGTTAATAATTAGTTGTTTGTCAGTTTGCAGCTTCCGTAAGTTCAGTTAACTTATTTTTTTTGTCAGTATTTGTCTCGGGCTCTTTGTTTGCCCCGAATGATGAGTGTGCCGAGACTGTTGGCTGACCGGGGCGCATCCACTCGACAATCAATCAAACTTAAGTGGCTGCAGCAGCGGCAGCTTGAAGAGGCAGCTTGAGATGGCAGCCGGCATTAGCAGCTAATCTGCATATTGTGTCAAATGGAAAATATGCAGCAGCACTCTCCGACTCCGACTCCGACTCTCGGTTTATTTATTCGCCAAGTGGCACTTGCAACAAATTGCCAGCAGCTGCAGCTGCAGTTGAGGCAACTGAAAGCTGCGGGTCGCTAAAGTTTATCCAAAGACAAAGACAAGGAAGAGAAGTGTGCAATATTAACACTGCGCTACACAAACGAGGCAAGCTTCAACTGGACGCAGTCAGCAACAAAGTGCTACCAATTGCGAAATACTCTATTCGTAGTGTTAAAATAGCTATCAACAAATTAGCAAAGAAATTAATTGTCGTTTTTTTCTTGGGAATGAATTAGAAATTATTTTCCATTTTAATTTTTTAAACTTTTCTCTCTAAACCTCAACAAATGAAATGAAATGTATATTTTGGACAGAAACCCAACCACCAATATACCATTTGTCGTATTGACGAATAGAGTATAAGAACAACAACCTGATGAAAATCAATAGAAATTGCAACCCCAAGCAGCAATCATAGTGTGGCAATAGCCAAAGCCAAAGCTAAATTCAAAGGCAAAGGCTCTGTGCCGGGTGATTGCCCTCTTTGCCGGCACTGCGGTTGTATTAGGGAATATGCCGCCTATATATACACATATATATGTATATACATACTTATGTATATGTGCGTGTGTGTGCCTAGAACAGCATCCTTTTGCCTGGCATCACAATTCACATGTGATATTTATGTGCGCTCGCGCGTCGCATCCTTTTTATTGTACTCTACAGCAGGGTGGCAATAACCGAAAGAGAGCTGATTTGAGTGAGGGGTTAGCGCACACCAGCAGGGCGAAACGGGGGAAGGGGGCGTACGGCTGTCGACGACAAATGGCAACCTGAGTGCGGCAATACTTGTGACAAATCTGTACAAAAAAAAAGTTTAAAAAAAAAAAATTATGAGTGGCAGCGACACAAACACATACACACACACAACACATTCAGGCACCCGTTTAGATCCCTCAGATCCCGACACGAAAAAAAAAACTGAGCTCGGGCGCTATAAAAATGTAAAATTCATTCAGAGCAGCCGCAACAACAAAGCAGAAGAATAAAGAAGAAGTGACAGCAATAGCGTGACTGCGCATAAATACGTGGGCAAAGAACAAAACGTAACGAGAAAGATAGAGAGAGAGAGAAAGAGAGGGAGAGAGGGAGTTGTGGATATGAAGAAGAGCACTGCAGATAATCAATTGAATTGTGCCAGGACAGCAGCTAAATATTAGTTCTGTGTGTGCGATAAGCCGGTTAAATCCAGTACTTAAAACAATACCACAATTTAGAAGTGTTGGTAAGCGGAACGAGAAAAGAGCATTGTTGACACATTCTGGATCAATTCATAAATCAATTACGTTTATTTAGCTGATAAATCACAGTGTTGTTGTAGTAGTCTTATTCAGCTGAGGAAAGAATTTACTTTACTGTTCAAAAGTTTAAGTTTACTCTTTCTGTTTTTATTTCTTTTAAAATAACTTTCGCTTAAAACTGTTCTGGAATTCATTTACATTGTTTATTTAAAATAAAATTAATTTCTTTGAGTTTTCGTTCATCTTGAATTTTCATTCTTGTTAAAATTCTTTTATCTTTCTTAAAATAATAATATTTGCCTTTCTACAACCGAAAATCGCGAATATTTATCCGCAATTTAATTAATTCAGCCATTTTCCTGCAGCTGTAAAACTGTTTTATACACATTTTTTGTTGGGATATTATATTTATTCCCATTGGTGTATTTTTCTGCATGCGGCATCGTTTATTTTTTTTTATATGTAACTGAATTTCCAAATTAATTGCTGCCATATTGCCAGAGGATTCGATTTTCAATTAAATTAGCGTACGGGTGTTTTGCGGCGTTGCGCGCGTGTTGAGAGTGCGGCAGCATCAACAGCAACAAAAACAAAAAAAAAAAAATAAACACCCAGTTAAATGAAATGCAAACATGCTCCATAAAAATGCAAATATTTAACCTTGATGCTAGTTACACAAATGCGAGCGAGAAGAATGCAACCCCCGCTTGAATGTGTTGCAAGTTGAATGGCCTTTTTAACTTGTGCAATACATTCAACCCCTCAACCACCCCTCAGCCGACCCTTTGCACTATTGAGCATGCATTCACATTCGTATTGATTTGAGGCGAGGCCGCCTTTTCCCCCCCGTCCGCAACGATAGAGCATGTTGCGTTCTACTTTTGCATTTTCTTTTTGTTTAAATTCAATTTTAGTGCATTGCACTTTTTGCGACGCGACGTCAACGACGACGGCTACGCCGGAAGTGCAGCCTGGCAGCGGCGGAAGGTGGCAAAGTGCGAAGGGAGCAGCAATGTGAAAGGGCGAACAGACCAACAGACAAATAGTTGCAGTCATCGCTGTTGCTATTGTTGTTGTTGTTGTTCTTATTTTTGTTATTGTTCGGGCACATTGCCAGCAGCTTTTGCAATTTGTTGCTGCACTTGGGGTAGCCCTAGTCTTTCATTTTTTTTTTTTAAATACCCTGTAACCATGAAATATATTTGAAAATGTACATTTTGAAGTTGATAAAATGCATGTAAAAGGAATTAAAAGGAGTCTTATTCAAGTTAAAACAATATGGATTTAGAGTCCAACATTATGAAAAGTTCAGTTATTGAAAAACTTCTTGCTTACTGACTAATATCATTCAATGTCAATTTTGAAATCCTTTAAATAGCCACCTAATCAGTTTTTCGCATTCTTTATAATTAACTACATGGTATCATATAGTTTATCACTCCTGAATATTTATTTATTTTCATTTCACATTTCATGCTTGAGTCAACACTCAACAATCACAAAGTTCTGTCTTTGCAAATTTTCATGGGCAAAATTTGTAATTTTTATAGCTTCTTCCGAAACCTTTCAATTCATTGTACTCTGTGCGGTTCTTTAAGAGTTGCATGTTGAACGCAAAGCAAATGCAACAAAGAGCACACGAGAAATTACTTAATTCCATTGCTGAAACAATGTAATCAGCAATTGTCCAAGTTCTTGGGGAGCTCTCAATTTAAATGGCACTCGAAGGAATTTGCCAGACGCACGCAAAAAAATATATTTACCCTTTTTTTTCCTGTGAGCCGTCTGCAAATTTAATTAAGGTGTTATTACCTCTAGTCAACACCTTGCAGGCGTTCGGAACCATATGAAAAGAGAAGAGAGGAGCAAAAAATGAAGTTAATTTTCGAGACACAGCTTCCAGGAAGGCAGTTAAGAGGCGGCACAAGCTAAACGGAGGTGGAGCCAAAGGTGGAGCTCACGAGGTGCTGCTGTTCTTCAGTTTTTATTTCAATTTAATTGCTCTGTTTCCGATATGTAGCTAAAGGCTCGTTTTGATCAACGAAATTGTGATTACAGCACACTGAGAGAAATGGAGAGAGCGAGAGAGAGAGAGAGAGACGAAAGAAGAGAATACACTTTGTGCCTCGGAGGCAACAGTTAATTGGCTTATAATGGAAATTATTTCGTATACTAACAAATATAATCGCATGTTATAAATTGTGTAATTAGTAACAAGCTTTATTTTGGTTGTAATTACAAATGTTATGCTAAGCAGATTGAATTACTAAATTATACTAATTTAAGCTATATTTTTAGCCAAAATAAATTAGCTTGAATTGATTTTGTTCAATATTAATTACCTTGTGTTTAGATATGTTTTGTTTTTTAAAGTGTTATAAATAATTATTAAAAAAGAAATTAAGACATTTCCCATTCAAATATATAAACTATCAGCTGAGTTATGAATAGGCTAGTTAGACACTTTATCAGCATTTTAGGGATTACACAAACAACGCAGGCGCCTGCAGAGTAGCGTCTTCGGCTGCCCACAGTAAACAGAGCCAAACGTAAGCTGCTTACAGCTCGTTTTGGGCCCAGTTATCATTATCGCTGAATTCCCAATTAGCGGTAACTGGCTGGGCTAGCTGCATATGCTGTCGAATGGGCGTGTCACCGAATGTTGTTAACACATAATTTGTTGGCTACCTGAGCCGGCCTGGACACACGGACAGACATGCCAAGGAGCCGACAAACGAGTCAAAGTATCGCGTTACCTGTGCGCGCACCTCAAGACGTCGCAAAGGAGGCCGGACCCTTGGCCCGGCTACTAGCTGCTACTGTGTTTACCCTTTCGACGGCTTTTTGTTGGTTTTTTTTTCCTCTCGTTTTCTCATTTATCTTTATCTGGGGCCCCGGCTCGCATGATATGCAAATATTTGCGGACTGCACGGCACAAAAAGTGCGTAATGACTTTATTTATGGCTGCGATTCCCGGCCCAGACAATAGCCCCGAGGCGTAATTCAGCCCAATATTTGCATGAGCCTATAAAGGGAGATGCAGCGCCTTTTGGCCTACTGGCTTGAGGCTGCAGTTTTTCACGAGTGTTGACAGGCCTTGCAGCCAATAAATAAGCTCTGCATTAATGAGTTTCTTCTGAATTCTACAGATTTAATATTTGCCCATATATCATCCGAATTTAAATAGCCAAACAACAGCTCAATTAATCATTGTCTGTTCAATTTCTACAAAAAGGGTGACGCTTGACAGATTCCCTTGTAGACCACAATTGGGTAACTTAAATATTGGGCATGGTACACTTAAAGAAATGAGGTGCAAATTTCGATATGTAGATAATTCTTCTTTAAGTTCCTGATTACTAAATCTATAACTTTGTTGCATACTCCAAACAATTTCAAGAATATTAAAATTAATATTTAAATTATATTATAAAGTAAATTGCTTTTTAGAGTGTATAACAAAAGGAATTATGCGTGTTCCTGTTTTCGTATGTCCAATTCATGTTTGATGAAGCACTTCGTGGCGGAAATAATGGGCGACCCTCTGTCGCAGCGCTGTCTGTTGTCAACCCTAGCTAAAATAGGCGCCGTACCCAAATACAGGCACTCGCCTCGCCTCGCCTCAACCTCAATATGCCTCTTGCGTGCTCTCGCTTCCTGCCAGCTTTCCTGTGTGTGTTTTCTATTTATTTTCAAATGTGCGCTGTGGTCGGCTACCTGAATATATAAGTGTGTGTGTGCGTGTGTTGTGTGTGTGGTGTGTGTGTTGTGCATTGGGATTTGTAAGCAGATTTGCCCGTGTTATTGTCCGCCCCTGTAGGGGTTTTCACTCACGTATTGTTCGTCTGATTACGAATGCCACGCGCTACAAATACAACAACAACAACAACAAAAATTAAAAAAATAAAGAGGAGTAATCCTTCCTTTTGACAGGACCTGTGCGCGTCGTCGCCTTTGATAAAGTGCGCTTGAATATTTTATGCCAAGCCAACAGACACAATGTGTGTGTGTGTGTGTGTGCTCTATTGTATGCCTTAAATTGCCTGCTAAATGCTTAGTTTCAATTTACATAATATATTCTTGTAGGGGTTGCGCCCGCAGTTTTCGCTAAACGTTAAAAAAAATTGAATTTTGTATAATTTAATAATCATTTTTTCTTTTTTGTTAATTCATGGAAGGTAAAGGATATAAACAGTTGTGCAGGCAGTTTGTTGAACTTTGTATTTTTTGATCTGATGTGATCTGAAAGTTGAGGGAAAACACTTATTAAAATTTATGAGGCATTTCAGTTTTAGTTCTCTGCTTAAATGGATTTTTATTTAAATTTAATTTTTGGGTTTATAAAATGGAATATATGTAAAACTGACGTCTATATTTATATAGATATATATTTATCATAAAAATTTGTCGTAAAAAGTTGGTTAATTTATTGTAAAATTGATTTTCAACCGATTCTGTTTTATTGAGCTTATCGCTTCGTTATTGGCCAGCTAAGATTTCACAGTAGCAATTTGCCATCAGGAAACTTGACACCCAACAACACACAAATAAAGTGCCGCTCAACACTCTCAACTCTCCGCATTCCCAAAGATTATTTACGAGCTGTGCTTATTCGACGCCCACTCAAAATAGCGCCGTGGCTCGTCTTCTTGTGTCGCTGCCATTCACTTTCGACGCCTTTTGGCTTGATTTTGGTTTAACGACATTTGCCTTTGTCAACATATATATTTATTTGTCACCTCTTTTGCTTATCTCTTGGGCCGCATCTTAATTGCAATTAGCTATGAAAATGCACCGTCAAACGGTACCAGACGCTGTGGAAACAAATCTCTGCGGGTTTATCTACGCGATCTGCTAATCAGTTGCCTACTTGCTAGGCAGCTACTACTACAAATTATCCAGTGTTTCGATTTGCATAACTGGCTGCTGGCCAACACTAATAAACCCGTTGCTCCGGTAACAAGCTATCGAGATCTTTGTTTATAAATCATTTACGATTTGTTTGGTCTCTTTGTCTAAAATCTTATTTTTTTTTGTGTGTTCAGTTTTAGTTTCAGTTTTTAGTCTCGGTTCGCATATCCGAAAAACTAAATAATTTCATTGTTTTCACTAATTTGATTGGCGTCAAAAATGCATTAGAGATCAGAAAGTCGTTTTTCTATACCCTGTAACCATATACAAAAATGTTGTTTTAGATTGAGTCAAAGGCCAAATAAAATAGATGTGTTAAAAACTTTTGGAAATGAAGACACAAAATGTTGATTGTTTTGTTGACCATAAACAGGTTTATATTCGAATTAAAGCCCAATTTGCTGCCTACAGGGTATCTACAAGTCTTAAAATCAACTTGATTCCTTTCATTGTTTTTTTGTCTTCTTTTTGTAGCAGATAAACGCAAATTTTTTAGTGGCACTTAATTAAAAGCAAAGATAACACAAATAAAAACAAGTTTCAAGCGTTGTTTTTTTCTTTTTTTTTAAAAGAGTTTCCAAAAAGCGCAGCACTCAGCTTTTTTGCTTTTTATATGTATTTATGCATCCATTAAAATGATTAATGTTTTATGCCAGCCAAAAGCTACAAAATTGAGCAAAAATTGCATAGAAGCTAAAATGCGCAACAATATTTATTGGATTCAGATAAATACGCTTAGAAATTGTATTTTATGAGATAAAATCATGTTTTTCAATAAAATGTGCAACTTGATGAAATACATAGATTTTTTTATTTATTTGGGTTTACTCTCCAGTTTAATAGTAACTTTAAGCAAATTAATAATTTTTATTACAAGTTTTCTTTAATATTTTATACTAAGCTACCTTAAATCAAAGCTTTGTCTGTCCCGTGGCAAAGCTTTTAATTAAAGCAACATATTGTTAAATCTGGGCACGCCCAAACGGCCAGCAGGGCTGTGCTGGCGGCTTTTCTGTCAGCCACGCCTCCTCCACAGCCTCCTCGACCACAGCCACACTCTTGCCGCAATTTAAAATCGATTAAAAATCGACGCCTGAGACCACCTGCTGTGGATTTACGTTGAAACTGGATTTTCGGCTGTGTTCCATATTTTTTTATGGCAATCATTTTTTTTTTTCGACTGAATTTCGACCCAAGGCGTTGCCCGTGCATTCTTTATTAGATTTTTAAACATAGACAGCATTTTAATAAGTTTCAGTAGCACAACAACAACAACAACAAAATCAAAAACCCAGAAAAAAAGATGAAATATAAATAAATACATAAACAAATGTTTCTCTTTGACTGTTTTTACAAAAGCTTGCGCTGAATTAAATTAAAGCGTGCCTCTGGCAGCTCTTTTGTGTGTTTGTCATAAATATATGGGAATGCTTCAATATTTCGGTTATTAACTGCGCCCGCTCAATGCCAATACAACAACAAAGAAAAAGAAGGAAAATACTAATAAAAAACTTGCCTAATGAAGCTTTAATTGTCGCTTTTTGATGGACGATATTACCAATATTTATTCCCTGCCCAGTTTTATTGATTTTTCGACTATTTCTGTTGTTGTTTTGTCGCGTTGGCCAATGGCATGCAATTAAAATTCATGGCATTTCATTTGCCGGCTCTTCAGCCACCCACACAGACAAACTCGTTATGACCATTTGATTTCGTGCTCTTTGGCCAACATTAACATGTAATGAAAATATTTCCAATATACTTTGTAAGCACTTGACTGCCACATAGTCAATTTATGAGCCCCAATAAGAAAATCCCAAATATTATGTGCAACAGAATTAAAATAGCAACCACAGTTGTGTTGGCTTTAATAAAATTAGAATACATTTCCATGAAACCACCTTTATACTTCATATATTTGTGCACTTAATGCTCTGGGGTTTCCTCTCTCTTATAACATATATATATATATATGTATGTATGTATGTATGTATGCATCATCCCATTAACAGCAACTCTCGCAATCAACTCTGCAATTTGTCATTGTTTCAGTTCCTGACAAAGTCAATAATTAACATGGCTTGTTATAGGATCGTTATATTAATGACAATCATGTTCACTCAGCTGTCTCTTGTTCATAGCTGACCCTCCATCTATATATCTATCTAGTTCACTCCCATACTGTCTCTTTCTCTTTCGTTCGCTAAGTTCGTTCGTAAAGTGCATTTGCTGAACCCGAAATCCGTCCGATAATTACGCGTAAAAAGCAAATAAAACTATTGTCAACACATTGCGACTCATAAAACTGGAAACGTGAAACTGCCAATATCGAAAAGAAAATATATATGAAAAAAAAAAATATATATATATATATTTTTGATGTCTGCGGCGGCGCCTGTGCAGCTGTTGTAAATTCCCTGGCCTAGCGCCGGGTTCGAGGCGGAAACCTTTGTTAGGGCTTAAATGACAGGGTGCGTGCCGGGTCTGATCCGGATCCGTTGTGTTGCACGTATCGGGTAATTAAAATAATGTTCACACACAGCAAATTTTCAAGGGCGACCATGTGTGCCACACATTGCTACATTGCAAGGGGTGGAAATTATAACAAAAAAAGAAAAAAACCCTCCGAATTCGTAATACCAAAGTGCTCCCGAGTCGAGTCCCATGTCGAGCAGGGCAAAGCGAAGCATCAAAGGCCAGGCGACACCTAAAAAGCAAAAATTTCTAATTCAGCGCAAAAGCCTTGACAGCGACATGTTGTCGGAGTAAAAGCAAAAACTCAGTCTTCATCCCCTCTTCCACTGTGTGTGCCAAATATCTTGAATATTTCATATTTTCTGCTAATGACATTAAAAAGTTTTTGCTTTTTGCAACACTTTGTGTTTTGTGTTGCGCTTTGTGCACTGACAACCAATTAAAATGTGAAAAGTTCCCAATTTCTATGCCTTGTAGAAAACAAAAAAACCAGAGAATAATAAAATTTAAGCTGTTCATTATTTCTGAGCAGCTTTTATTGCATTTGCAAAGAAATTTCATGACCTCTTTTAATATCGATTTTCTATTATTTTATTACTAAATTGTTTAGTGTTTTCCTTGTGTTTTAATATTTTCGTTATTTTTTAAACAAATAAAACTTAATATTTTAACTTACTCTTCTCTTACACTCTTCTCTTTACAGCCACAACAACAAAGAAAACTGTAGCAAAAATGTATTGAATAATTGATCAATAAACATTTGGGGTATTTCTATAGAAACGAGTGCAAAATAAAGCAAACTCAATGAATTATTCGGGCGTAACGTGTAAAACGAACAATTAAAACGACAAAAGCCGACAAAAGCCACGCGGTGTTCAATTTAATAATTAACGGTAAACAAACAGCGGCAACAACAATAGCAGCAGCAATAACAAAAACAGCTCAACGCGTGCCCCCAATCAATATGGCGGCACGACGTTGCCCGTTGGCGCCCCCAGCGCGAGGACTCCAACCGCAACGGCAACGTAATGCGAATATCCTGTTACCAAAATCGCGCATAACTCACCTCTTGCTGCTGCCAATGCTGCTGCTGCAATTGCTGCAGTTCAGCAGCAATCTGGCAACAGCAAATGGCGAACAGCAGCCACCTGCAGCCCCCAGCTACGACGGACTGAGTGCAGAGAATGCAGCCAGAATGCTGGCCGGGAGCCCCGGGGAGGCGGAGAGCACAGCCCCGCAAAGCGGGCACAGTGAGATGTCGATGGTGCTGCCCCACGACACTTATCCGGGCTTTAGCATCAAGAAATTTAAAACACGTCCGCTGCAGCAACATCAGCAGCAACACAAGCCCAATGGCACAGCACAGCAACAGCAGGCGGATGTGGCTGCCTATCACATGCTGGACAGCGATTACTCCAAGTATTTCACGGTGCTGGACGACGGTGTTGTGATGACCACAGCGGATATATCGCCGCTGGTCAATCGGCCCGTGCAGCTGGTCGTTGTCGAGCAGACGCCGAATGCAACGAACACGCATAATCTGCAGCTATTTGTGATGCATCGCAAGGACATGTTGCGCTTCTCCGGCTCCCTGCTGGATGCCAGCGGCGAGGTGCGCGAGAATCACCCGGCTGGGACACGAGTTCGCGGCGTGCCGCTCATGCAGGCATTCAGCGGCTCCCTGCTCGACGAGGAGCTGGCCAAGCCGAAGAAGGTGCGCTACACCATCATCGACGGCAACGTGGGCGATGCCTTTGCGCTGCAGGAGCGCCGCGCCAATCAGAATGCCCAGCTGAGTGCCAAGTCGCTGATCATCGATGGCGATGACGAGGCGGGCGTGTGGCTGGTCACGAATCGTCCGTTGGATCGCGAACAGCGCGCACACTATGATCTCTCCGTGGAGGCTTCGGACGTGGATGGCCTGGACAAGACGGTATCGAAGATACAAATCACCGTGCTCGATGAGAACGACAACAGGCCCGTGTTCAAGTCGCATGACTACAAATTCGCCATTGCCGGCCAAAAGTCGCACAACATGGAGAGCAACGACAGCATCATCTGGCGGCGATTTACCATCCTGGGCAAGGTGGAGGCCACCGATGCCGACGGCGATAAGATTGCCTATCGCCTGAAGTCGCCCAGCAATGTGGTCATCATTGTCCCGCAGACGGGCGAATTGATGCTCGCCGGCGAGCCGACCTCCAACGAGCTGCTCCTCGAGGTGTTCGCCCACGATCTGCGGTATCCCAGCCTGTTCAGCGCCCAGCCAGCCAAGGTGCTGCTCGAGTTTCTGGCACCCGAGCCCGTGTCCTTCATAATGCAGCATCTCGAGCACGATGAGATCAATGCCCATTCGCATCATCGTGAAAAGCGGCGAGTGACACGCGCCGTGCGACCCACCAAACGTATCGAGTTCACCGAAGCCGATGGCGACACCGAGGGCAAGTCCGTGTTTCAGCTGGAGAAGGAGACAGATAAGGAAACGTTCAAGATACGCGACGATAATCCCTGGGTAACGGTGGAAACGAACGGAGCCGTGCGCGTCAAGAAGAAGTGGGACTATGAGGAGCTCGGACCGGATAAGTCCATCGATTTTTGGGTCATCATAACAAACATGGGACACAATGGTGAGTGGAAAATTTCAATATTTTGAATTTTCATATATATATTATTATATCATAAATATTGTGCACATGAATACGCTACACCTCACTTCTTAAAATGAAAATATATATACACATGTTTGTATTTATATACACATATATGCATGTGCACATGAAATAGGATCAGCCAAGATCCAAACAGCGATCGTGAGAAAGTCGCCTCACCAAAAATGCAGCGCATGCATTCTTGGCTCTAGGTCTGGCTGGCGATAAGGTCTCATTTACATATTTACCAGCTGCTGAGCCAAAATTGTATTAATCGAATACACTGCTATTGCGACATATTTTAATATTCAAAAACATGTTTTACAAAAACAACCGATAGTATTTAATAAGAATAGTTAGTTGACAAACATACGATATATCTATTAAATTAATTTTTTTTTTAAATTATCGATATACATTCGATAGTTTATCGATATATATATATATCGATAAATGCAAATATGACCATTAAGGCGAAACTCTTATTTATCCGATTTCAGCAACGATACTTTTAAGGCTATACCAAAAAGAGATATCAGTTTATCGATAACATTACCAATATTATTTGGGTCAAACCAGTAATTTGAAGCATTACACATATATTTCTAGATAATTTTCAAAGAAAGTTCAAATATTTTTTATCACAACTCGATTTACACAGCTCTAAAGTTGGATTTCTTTTTGGAGCGTTGTCAGATTCAGTTCTTGTCTTTGGTTTATTACTCTGACTGGTTAATAAAGCGCTGACAGCTAAATCGTGTGCAGGCCTTGTTAGGCCGTAATGAAAATTGAGCAGGCAACAAAGCAATGGGCAAACCGTTAATAGATCGAACAGACGAGACTAAACATAGGATAGGCAATCAGTGGAGCCAAATGAGTTTCGGAATGGAATGTTCACTTATAGCTTATGATATGTGGGTAATGAAAGTCTAATGCAATTTGCTGGGAAAACTATCTAATGCCAAACAAGTAATTAAACAACTCAAATAGGACATTTCAAAGTTGAAGCGAGTTGATTGAAACTGCACCCTAAGAAATTCATGAGTCATTCCATTGACCACTCCAATTAAGTGCATAGACTATATATATTTAAAAAGTAAATTTTATGTGTTGAGTCGAGAGCTTTTGAGAGAGACCAAAGATTTTGCACCACTTGATGAAAATTCACAATTTTCGCAATTAAACGACCAAAAGCAGAGGGAACATTTTATTGCAGGCTGTTTGCCAGCAAATCCTTTGTGCCGAATGGAAATTCAAATATTTGGTTGTCATGACAAGTAATTACGCTCGGAGCGAGCTGTAAGAATACAAAGAGAACCAATGCATGGTCGAAGCTGGTTGGTTGTCACCACATTGGCCCATTGCGGCTGTTGGCCAGCTATTTCAAGCGTATCTCAATAAGCAAATATTGAAGCATTTTAAACTGCGGAAGAAGCAAGGATAAGCACTCAAACTGAGCAGCCAATCAATTGTTCAACTACCTGCCTGTGTACTTACCTACCTGACGGAATATCGGCCAGTCTCTGCAGCTCTCTCCCTCTCTCTCTGTGTCTTTTAAACTGACCAAACAATATGGCCAAACGTCCATTGCAATTCTTCATGTCTCGAACTGATTCCACTTTGACACATGACTCGAAAAAAGTACAGCAAACTGACAGACAAGCTCATGAATTGTTGAAAATATGCACTCGCTTCACAGGCGGGCGCACAATGATATAGTTGAAACCAATGTCTGGCGGAGTTCAAATTGTTTTTATATACCCTGTAAACGGGAGTAAGAGCAGTATGAATAGCTGAAGAAACATAATAAATATTTTTCTTACATATATATTTCAATATTTTATCCAAAATTTTAATTACAAACATTAAAGTTAATTCGACAATAATTTTCTATATTGTAAAGAGGTATAGGGTATTTCGTAGTTAGGCACTCGCACCTAGACATTTCAACTAGTTTTTTGTTTTTGCATGCTTTCAGTTGCTGCACTTTTTCTGTGTTGCACGCGCTGATTGTAAAGGGCACTAGAGCCGGGCACGGGACTGGGGCCTCGTATGGGGGTTAGGCTGAGGGGGTTGTGCGCTGTGTTCATCTGCCAGTTAATTAACAATTTTTCATAAATTCATTCATGCTGCAATTGCAATTGCTGTCGCACTTCATCTGTTTTATTTGCTCACATTATACGCTTTTCACTGCGGATTTTCATTAAATTATTATTGATTTCCTTAATACGTGCGGGAGTACACTGCATTTATTTATTATATATGCGGCTCTTAAGTGCACTCAGTTAAAAGTTAAAAAAAATTCTTAAAATGACGGCGGAGGTGATTGAATAAGTTATCTTTTACCAACACTATTGATATTTCAGATAGAAGAGTGTTAAATAAATGAAATGATATCTTATAAAGAAATGTTTACCATTGTATTTTGTGTATGTAATTTAAATGTTTTATAGTTCAGTTTCATAGGTTATGTTTGCTAACCAACACTATTAAGAAATTGAATTTTTGTGATTTACCTAAGTTAGGTAGAAGTTAGCTCAAATCGCATTCTATTTAGTGGCAAATTATACAAGTTGTTTTTATTTTTAAAAGCTAAAACAAACTATCGTTTTCCAACACTACTGAGTTAAGCAATTGTTACATTCTACAATATATCAAAGTTTTTTGTGCAGTATCTTATTTCACTGTTTTGTTTATTCACCGCTTACCAACACTATTCAACTATTTTAAGTGGCTCAATTTCGAAAAAAACTCAGCAAGCCACTTGACAATTATCCCAAAATCATTATCCCAAGCACTTGCCTGCCAAGTATATCTGGTTTCTGAACAATTTCGTATGCGTTGCACATAGAACGGATCGCTACGGTTGCTGCCTCTTGCAACACATAAAGAGTTCATGTGTGTCACGCACAAGCAGCAACAAAAACACACACATGCATAAAGGCTGCTTGGTGCCTGTGAGGGCACTTGTGTGCGCCAGGACATAAATGCCAGATAAACATAATTCATTTAACAGGACTCGAACCCAACCCAAAACACTTGACAATGCGTTGCACTTGGCGTAGGCATAGTAAGTAAGTTAGTTTCTGTTTCGTTTTTTTTTTTTTTTTTTTCCTGGTAAGCCAAGTACAAGAAATTTACGACAATATTTTTCATTCATTTAAAATGCTACGCCAATACACACCCGAAAGGGAGGGCGGGAGAAAGGGAGAGTTAGAAAAAATAGAGAGAGAGAGACTTGTGAGAGCAGCTTGGAACACTGGCAAGTGGAACGAAATGAAATGAAACAAAATGCACTGCTGAGCGTGCGCAGAATTCTGAGAGAGAGAGAGAGAGTGAAAAAGCGAGGTGAGTGCATATATATATATTTTAGCAGGGGTTGAGTTACCAGCGGACGCGTGCCAAGTCCAACAGGAAAGTGCTCGTAACAATTAGAAAATCACCACCACCCCTCCCTACCACCCATTCAACCCACCCACCCACAACCAAACCATAAAGCCATGAGTATAAACGCATGATTTGATGCAGATTTCAGACATAGTTGGGCGCCTCAAATCGCGCTGGCATTCAGCAGAGTTTTGATGGGGTGGTTGGGACTGGAGTTGGGGGCTGCTGCCATGACTGATTGAGTCGCCCACTCGAATGGCGCGTGTTTGTTTTGGAAATTTCAAAGCGCATTGTTTTACCCAAAAATGTATGCACACACACACACACACAATGCAGCCCCAGCCTGAGGGTTGAATTTTGTTGTTTTTTATGTGTTGAACATTCCGTCACTTATGCAAAAACAAAGGGGCAATGCACAGGCAGACAAGAAGCAAAGGGAAAAGTGTTGAAAGTTAAGCAGGATATTCATACACTTGCATTGGAGTACCATAATTTGGTTACCTAATGTGTAACGCACTAAAAGTTGAAAAAAGGAACTTAAATGAAAGAGAAACTTCAAAGATCGATAACTACAAATATTGCTTTTTTGTTTGTAACTGAACTAAGTTTAGCTTAGTCCGAAACATTTCTATCGTTAAACTTTATGTATGCAAGGGTATTTTAGTTTCGGCCGATCCGAAGTGAACTCTTCTTTCTTCTTCTTTTACTTTGTTTGCATTCCATGTAAAAGGGAAAAGGCACGAAATTTATGCACTGCATGAAAAATGAAAACTTCCACGCATGCAAAACACGAATTAGAGCAACAACAAACAAGGTAGAAAAACAAGTTGTTGATAATGTAGACTTATGCAGCACAGTTGTTGTTGTTGCTGTGTGTGTCCTCCCTTTGTGGCAGGTGGCGGCTGCTGTTTCGCACAGGTCAAAGATTGAAAAACCTCCCAAAAAACTTTCATAATATTGAGCTGAGCTCCTACAGGAAACAGCTGCAATATATTTAAATTTTGTGCTTTTGGTTTTTGGTTTCTGATAAAAACTTTGCAAACCTGCAACACACAAAACCTAGTAATAAAAAAAAACTCGGAAAACTAATGTCGAGCTAATATCAGAGACACAGGTCTCGTAAAAGTTCAGCTAAAAGCCTCCCTCAAGTCATGGGAGGGGGGATCCATGGGCACCAGATAAAACGTCATAAACTGCAGCTGGTAAGCGTTGGGCAAAGCCGACATGCAACATTCAACTGTGCAACATAGAACTGTGCAACTGTGCAACAGCATTGCTAATTTTTATTGCTGCAGCTCGAAATGTAGCATAGCTTTGGGCCGCATTCGCCAGGAAGAGGAGGAGCAGCACAGTGTCGTAAATTATGAAAATGCAAATTTTAGTTGCGTGCAAAGGCAAAGTCGTGAAATCGAGTCACAAATTTGCGTTGGCATTTTACAAGCTTTGTTCATTGCCGTCGGTTCGCTCAGCGCCAGAACTTGCAAACTCAGAAACTTGTAATTACATAAAACACACACACACACATGCACACACATTCAGCAAGATGCACACACGTGCTAAGAGCTGGGGAGTTTACTTGGCTAAATTATCTGTTGCCACTTTGTAGACAAAGCAACTCACTTAATTAAGCATTAATTTCATGTTTTATATGCACGCCCAAACTCACCAATTTTGTCAAGACAAACTGCTCAAGGCCCCGTTCACTATTCATATGGCCCTTTTAATAATTAATGGCAAAGTGCTCAACCCTTTATTAAGCCTGTTCTATTTTTGTACTAATCACTTTACTGACTCGGTAAAAATATAAATTTTAATTTGTATCGTTTTTTATCCAAAAAAAAATCAGCGAAAATGTTCACTTAAATTGTTTAAAAGTCTCAAAAAGTGCACTCGCTTAGCTCTTTTATTAGTAAAATGATGATCATAAAAAATATTATTTTGTTCATGCTTTGAATATTCAACCTGATTTATTTTAGAAAACGCACTTTGTCCGTTAGTTACTTTCGGGTGAAATAATAATAATATCTGAGGCATTTCTAATGTCTACTAAAACTGTGTTTTCATTTAGGAATATTTTTCATACTCACTAGTAAACCTAACATAATAAAATGCAGTTTTTCTTCAGAGTTAGTTTTTATGTGTTATTTTTTGCCACTTTTTCATTTCATATTCTGTTGCATTTTCTAAAGTTGCCTTTCGGAATTATAAAGCACTTGTTTTGTCAGTGCAGAGAGTCAACCCAAAAAATAAAAAAACATCGAGTAAATATCATTTACGGCATATTTCATTTTGATGTTTTGCCCTTGCTGCTGCAGCAGTTGCAATCCATCTGTCCATTCGTCCATGTGTCCAAACGTTGCCCGACCTCGGAGCTAAGAGCGAGAGCTGCCGCATCGCGATGCTCTTCTGGCTCCAAAGTGTTTTGGCCTAAATTTTGAAGAGCTGCTGCTGCTGCTGCTGCTGCTGAGGAAATCGCGTAGCAAAAGTTTCGCGGCATAAATTTTCCATATGGTCAGGGTATCAGAGGGGGGAACGACGGGTGTGTGCGGGTGAAAGGGGAGTCGCACATCTGCGAATTTTTCAATGTGATAGTCGAGCATGGTGAATATTTAGCAAGTTTTAGTTTACGCTACATAAAATATATTGTACGCTTATAAAATTGCGCGTATGCATGTGTGTGTCTGTGCGTGTGTGTGTGTGTGATGTTGTTGTTGTTGTGCTTGTTGTTTTGTTGCTGCTGAGCAACCTTCGAAGGCAGCCAAATGCTTACAAAAAAAAAAAAAACAACAATGCACAAGAACAACAAGTGTGTCACACAGCTGGGTGGCTTGGGGATTTCATGGCGAGAGTCAGTTTTACCTTTGTCTCAGACACACACATATATACGCACACACCCACACACACACACATACAGAACTTGTCCTGAACACGTGTGCGCGCGCAATCTTAACCCAAATTAAAAATGCAAATCGTTTTTGGCCAACAGTTTTGACAGTCAATTTGATTGTTAACGATTTTGCTGTCGCTGCCTTAGCTTTTGTTGTATTTTGTGGCTTTTATGTTCATTGCTGTTGTTGTTTGTTTATTTGAGAGCCGCCTGTCAAAATTCTAACTGGAATTGCATTTAAATTGTATTTGTCATGCGGTTTGGCTGACAGCACGTCCTTGAGTGTCCTGTGGCTTGTGTGCCACACATTCCCACAGATTTAAACAGTGTTACAGATAGAAGTCAGACAAATTTTTTGGGGCATTAAATAAATTGGTTTAATAATTTACGAGGTGAATGGTTTTAAAAAAAAAAACAATAAAAACTTGAATATTTAAAAGAAAGTTTTATTTTATATGATAAGCTTCCTTCCTACATTAAAGATATGTCCTACAATTCATATTTATATAAATGGGATAATTCACATATATCTGCCTATATATATTTACAAACATGAATGTGATTGAAAACAACAAATTCGAATAACACACAAATTTACTTAAAGCAAATCAGAAAAAAGGAACCCATACAAGAAAACTGCATCAAACGTTGTAGAAAACATTTAACAAGAAAACTTACTCATGTGCGAATAAAAAGGATCTGAATTTGGATTTGTATTGTGGAGCTGTAAGATGTTTTTATTTGTATTCGAATTGGACTGAGATACATTCAAGGCAAAGAACACTCGAGCAGCCAATAACATGAGATACACTCATCGAAGAGTGATGCAAATTGCGTTTAACAATATTTTATTTGGCACTTAATGATGATTCTGTGTAGCAAGCGTAGCAAATATGCAAATCAAAAACAAACAAACTCACAGTTACACCAATAAAAATACTGCTATAAATTGTGGGTTTTTTTTTTCATTCTGTTGTTATTGCAATTCAAGCAAATGGCAATTTTCAATTTGCTGTGAAGCTCCTCAAAGTATGTCATGGAAAATTACAATTTCTATTGGGTCAAGCGAAAAACATTTTTAAAAAGGGCGTGGCAAGTTAAATTTGCTGTGAATATGATACTTATTTTTGCGTAGTGCCCAAAAAGGTCTGTTAAAAAACAATGTGTTTGTTACAAACGAAAATAGGGTATAATTGTGCTTAATTTTTACTAGCAAATAAACTAACCAAAACTATGCATATATGTAATAATAATAATAATAATAGGATATTTTACCCCAGAAATATAAAAAAGCATGTTCGTTTATTTATTTATTATTTTTTTTTTTTGACACCAGCGTATCTATCAGTCGACTGTTTTGATTCCAGTTTTCTAACTTCATTTCAATGGTCGAAAATAATACCTCTGCTGCTGTGCTCCGCCATCAAAATTCAATTTGTTTTCGCTGAACATTTTTCGCATTCATTTCGCGCTCTCACAATATGCAGTTCAAGAGCATGGAATACAAAGGAAGGAAATAAAAAAGAAAGCAAAATAATGCACAAATCGCAGTTGAAGCTGCAAATATTGCAATAGTTGCAATTTATCTGACATTTGTTGATGGTTCTCAAAGTGCGCTTTCACTGCGTTTTTGAGAGTTTGGTGAGTAGTGCGCAGAGACTCTACTTTTTGGCTGAAATAAATTCAATGAATATGAAATAGTTGATTTTGAAAAACTAACAGCGCACAAAACGAGAGCTCTTTTGCTCCGTTAGACACAGATTCAAGCATAGGAATCAATTTTAGTATAACGAGAAATTAAAGAGAAAATGTGTAAACTATTTTACTTACGATAAAAGCATTTTTATGAAACCTTCTTTTAGTTAGTCGGGCAATGGCGTTCTGCAGAAAATGCTATTTCATTGAAATAATTGCTTGTGGAAAAGTTGACAGCTGTGTTGATGCGGATTAACAGTGACAGACTGGCAGTTGGCGCTTAACGTAACTTTGACAACTCTGAAAGGTTGGTTTCAGCTTTTCGCTGAGCTATGGCAACTGTGTAGTTTTATTAAAATATCAATACACAAAATAATATAATTAATTAAGGTAAAATAAACAAAAATATATAATATATATGTATACACGTTATTAGTATATAGTTTATTTTAACAACTGTCATTTCCAGTTAACTTAAACACGCTGATTTATTCTCATAGCGTACAGTTTCTAGTTTCCGCAGACTTTAAATCGCCTTAAATTTCAAAAAATTTTCAGGCTTTTGCTACAATCAGTTATAATAAGCTGATTCTCGGCTTTTGGCAACAGCAGTGTCAACAACAGCGAGCAGATGAAGTAGAAGAAGAATAATAATAACAAAAACAAAAACAACGACGACACTGAACAACTTTATTGACAGCCAAAAAGTCAAAGCTCAGCTAAAATTTTGCACGCGCTGTCGCATTTCGTCTAGCGCCGGCAAAACTGAAATCAAATTTCTTTTTCCCAATAAAGTATTTAGCTATTTTCTTTTATATTTGCCGTTTGCTTGAGGAGGAGTTGGCCAAGGGTTGCTCGACTACTTTTATGTACAGTTTGGGCTGCGAGCTACGTTTCTGTTCCTCTGTGTTTACTTTTGGCATTTTGGCAGCTGGGCAGACTGTGCGTCGCTTCGCTTCTCGCGTCTCTGCGTCTGTCTGTTGACTTCGTGTTATTATTCCATTTGTCGTTTAGTTTTCTACGAGCACTTCCTGTTTTGACTGCACAAATGTGCGCCATTATTTATCATTGGACGCCATTATGCTTTATGCTATTGCCATTGCATTCGCACGGGCCATCCGCCATTTTGGCCAGCCAACAAAACAAGAAGAGTCAGCGACAGCGACTGCGGCGCAGCTGCTTCATCCGGCTGCTGCCATGGCAACAAAACGTGGCTACTCAAATCTAGAAAGGCGCCATTTTGTTGCCATTTCACTGTGCTTGTTTGTTTGTTTGTCTGTTTGTTTGTGTGCTTGTTTGCCTTTTGTGTTGTCTGTCCCTTTAGGCGTTTAGCTTGACTAAAAACTCTGTTACTCTGCTTGGCTTTTAGCCATTTATTTCGCTTACCCGTCTCTTCCGATTAGTTTTGCGGCTGCAACTTCGTTTTGCGGCTTTTCAACAAAAAACTGCCGCTGACAGTCTCGATTTTTTTTTTTTCACATCTGGTTTATAAAACCGATTGTTGTTGCTTATAGTAGACTGCGGTTCATTTGTCACACAATTTGGCTGCATTATTATGCGAAATTGTTGGTGTGCAAAATAAATAATATCAGGCGATGTGTCGAATAGTAATTGATCGATTTTAGTATGTTTTATTTAAGTTCTTTTATTATAATTTTTCGTGGAAAACAAAAATATATTTAGCTAATTGTGGCTAATTTATTCATTTCAACATATTCAAACGTCGATAGACAATTTAGAATTAAGAGCAATATGATTAACAGTTCTAGAACTTAATAACGTACGGCATAATATTAAAAATATTTAACTTTTAAGCGCTTAAATTTATGGTATTTGTAAAGCATTTTAATTGAAAATGCAAACTTTGGCAGCATTTAGCTGTCGAGAATTTAGCTATCAAGAATTTATACAGCGTCTACAATTAAATTGTTATGAAAATTTTAAAAACAAATAAACTAAATACTCATTATTTGACGTAGCTCAAGAATCTGACTATTAGTAACTTATGCTCTTCAGCATATACAAAATAAAATTGAAAATTGCCAATTATCCAATCAATCAAACAAAATTTAGCTCACATTCCAATTGCTTTGCTTTTGGTCAAATTGCAGTTTTTTCTTATGACCGCAAATGGTCAGCCCTCTAAAAACTACTAAGATAATCAAATTAAAAGTAAGAACAAACCAAAAATTCAGTGTTCATCTAAAAACTACAAATTTATTGTGGGAAAACAAAGTTTGGCAAAGAAAAAAAAAAAAGAAAAAGTGAGCCCGAGCAGCTAATAGAACTTGTTCCTGTTGTTTGTTTCTTTAAATGAATACAAATAAAAATGAGAATTGAGTGTAACAAAAAGAAACCGAATTGCCACTGGCCACGCCTCGTTGCCCGCTGCAGAGTAGCAAAGAGAGAGAGAGAGAGAGAGTGTGTGTAATATCCTTGAGCTGTTGCCATTGCATTGCGCGGCTTGTTTCCATTTCCATTTGTATTGCCTGCGTTCGCACATCCGTTTTGGCAAACGCCGCAGTAATAATTCATTGTGCAAATTGCGTTTATTACAATATAACGTAACGGCCAGCGAAACAAACATGCGGACGAACGGACGGACAGACGAAGAGGCCATAACGAAGACCGCCACGCGCACAGCCCAAAGGTCTATTTGCCTAGTGCACCCTGTGGCATGTTAATTTCCAATGCAATCAAGAAGGAAGTTTGCAATTAAATGTATTCGACTGCCATATACTCTGTTCTTTATAAAATATGAAGATTTAGCTAAAATTTTCCCCAAAAAATATATATATTTTAAGCTGGTAGCTTTTAGTTAAATTTCATTCATATAAAACAGCGAAGTAACAATAAAAAGAATATATTTAATAAACTGTAAAGTGAGTATAAAAAGGGTTGTGTATGTGTGCGTGTGTGTTTTGGTCGCCAGGGGGCGTTTTTGTAGTGCCGCGGCTATTTCAGCTGGGCCTTTCTTCTATTGCGGCAGTTAACAGTTAACAGCGACTGAAAATTGCGATGCCTGTGATTTGTGGGGGCGACGCGTTGTTTGTTTGGCCAGCAACAAAAAACGGCAATAAAAACACAGCGCGTCATGGTCTAATTAGCAGCGCACGCCAAACGAGCCAAATGAAGTTATTAGCACAGCTGAGCACACTGCTGGCTAAAAGTAAACGCACAGCAGCGTCTTTACACTTGATTTGCGCTGCAGAAGCCACAAATCACAATCTTAATAACGTGGCGTTTGTGCCACTTGATCCATGAAATCGTAACATGTCAATGATTTTGATTTTGATACTGATATTGCCACATGCCACACGCTAATAAAATTAGTGGCATGCAAATCGATTTTGAGGTTATTTTTGCCCCTTTTCGCGCATTTGAATAGATTTTCAGTTAAAATACGGCAAAGAATTTAATTAAAATCTATAATTAAGTTTTATAATGTGTCAATAACATTTTATGCGCGTTTAATGCGCGTAAATGAATACTTAAACGTGTGTGCACTGTAAATTTATTTTTAAATCCAATTAATGGCATCACATTGAAATATTTGCAATTAATTCAATGCCCCAGATTAAGTATTCTACGAATTTGTAACTACGATTGCACTGCTTATTAAATATATGTATATAATAAACAAAGAAAAGAGAGAAGTGGCAAGAGCAAACAACTATGTCCTTTGGCGATTTGAAGTATTGTTTTCACTAAAATATTTATGAATCAAATTCCGTTTGATAGCAATTGAAAGAATTTCCCCACCAGCAAACAATAGTTTTATTGATTTTAATATTTATTTTTATTGTCAAATCAACGTGTGGTATTTAAAATGTCATTAAAGTGAGATTCATATAAAAATTGATTTATTCGAATGGCTTCAATAATTGACCATCAAATTTTCTAAAATCCATTGTCAAACATTTAACTAAATTCAATTTGAGATGCGCAAATATTTGCCCAAAGCGATGAAAATGAATAAATAAGTAGAAAATGGTGTTGAAAAACTTAAAAAATAATCATATTAAGCGGTGCTTTTAAATGGCTTTGTCTATTTTGGGGGCGATTTTTATGTTGCAATGCTTTTAATTTCGTTTTTTTTTGTTTTTCTGCTATTTCGAACACTGAACAGAGCCCACAGGACACAAATCAAACAGCAGGTGGACTTTGAGCTGGCCGCTTGCCATTTTGTTTTCACACTGCAAATACAAATTGTGCACCAAAAACGAAAATGCAAGGGGGAAACTTTTCTGGGATCTGAAAAAGGAAGAAAAAAAAAGCTATATGCATGCTGTGGACTTTGGGTTAAAATTTGTTTTTGCCGCGCCAACATGAAATTTTGCCGAGTGGCTGCAATCCCACACCACGACCCCTCTGCCCCGTCTCAGGGGCACTTTGCACAGTATTCACACCATGAGCACACAGTGGCTACCAAACACAGACCCCCACCCTAACCGTTTACTCATTAAAATGCAAAATGCTCGCATGTGGCGGCTGTGGAGTGATACTGACTGCAACGAAAACAAGAGTACCGGAAAAAATCCGATAGTGTTTGGATCGCTGGGACTCGGTCTTTAATGACAACATGCAAGCTGGCCATTGCGTGTAAATTGCTGCGCCATTTTGTGGCTTCATCTTTATTGAATGAAAAGTGCGTGTCAGATGGTCCAACAGCAACGGCAACAACAGGGACGTGCCATTTACATGGCTTAATGTGCCAACTGCTTTTTTCGTCGTTTTCATTTTGTAGCAAAACACTTTTAATTTTGAATATTTACTTTTAATTTGAACAATTTCGCCACACTCATTTGAACATTAAGATAATGGGCGGGCTGTTGGCCACAATGGGCGTGGCGCTGATTATTCCATCTCTTTAGTATGCAGCGCATGCGAGACACAAATCAGCATCAAGTGGCAACAAATAGCACCAGCAGCCACTTGAAATACTTGTGGCAACGCGTTCAGCCATTTTCATAGCATACTTTTCTGCGTTACGCTTTGCTCTAGCCGTGGGGGCATTCGTGATGGCCACTTATTAAGGGTATTATTGGTTATTGCTGGCGTTAAAATGCTTATTAAATGCGACCTAAAACTATAATTAGTTTTCTGCTGCCTGGAAAGTATTTTTGTGCAACAGCCGAAGGCGTGCTTAAAGTGGCAACTGAAGGAAGATTGATTTATGGGAGGATTACAAATAGTCATTGATATTTTCATTGACAAGCTATGAGTTGAAGTTGAATAAAATGAATTTCTTGGTAGATAAGCTCTCGTATTTATGAAGGAAATTGATTAGCTCTATGTTAACAGAAAATGATAATAGGATACAATAAAATCATATTAGAAATTTTAACAATTGTACGTTTGCAAAGTTATTTGCAGTCATTTAATTTAAATTCCCTGGAAAAGGCAAATAATGTGAGTATTTATTTGATAAATTCTAAGAGTTAAATGACATTTGTCCAAGAGCTAAGTACGCCTGACCAGCTTCCTGGCCATTAATTAAATGCAGTTCAAAGAAGT
The DNA here is from genome assembly GCA_004143765.1 of Drosophila melanica. Lineage (NCBI taxonomy): Eukaryota > Metazoa > Arthropoda > Insecta > Diptera > Drosophilidae > Drosophila > Drosophila melanica. The sequence continues at coordinate 37,020 of SCDT01000141.1, forward strand.
CACAACAACAATTATTGCAAAAATTTATCAGTGACTTTTACAGCTGAATGCATTCTGGCTTGGCAGGTCGAATGAAAATTTATCAACTTTGATTTGAAGCACTTTTACGGGCTCAGCTGAAATTCATTCTGGCTTTAGCTTTCGCTGAGAGCTCACTCATCAATTTGGGAAGGGGGAGGAAAAAAATGCCGAAGAGAAACTAATGTGCCGTGGCAATATGCCGTGCCTGAGGCCTTAATGACTGTCGAGGCCAGAGACTCACCAGCTGCTGCTGCTGCTGCTGCTGCTGCTTCTGCTGCTGTTGCCATCGGTCTGATTGGTATGCAGGCGCCCGCGGGCTGTTCCTGTCTGCCGCAACTCGTGCGCCACCTGCTGTACCTACTGTTGGCTCTGAAAATTGCAATCAAGTCGGAGTCAGCGCAGTTGGCGCACACAATCGCCATCAAACTCAATCAGGCTCATGCCTGATGGCAGGATAACAGCCATAGCCAGATAGATAGAGCTCACAGGAGCTCTGAAGTCATGACTCTAAACCCACCTTTCCGCCAGCGTTAAGAAAATTTCATTAATTTTCGCTTAATGTCTGCCATGTGCGCAATTTCACTTGACGTGGTGGCAGCGCCGCACAATGGGGGGGGGGCGATGGAGCGGGGGCGATATCAGGCCCACAGATTTTGCCGGTGCACGCAAAGTTAGCCTAAGGTGTAAGCCAACCGCTGAATTGAAGCGTATATTAAGCCAAGTTTGAAACGCCCTCTTAATAAATTATGTTGGACTTTGAAAAAGTAAGCAACCACCTAATTAAAGTAACAAAGTTTGTATTTTAATATATACTCAATTCATTAAGACTCCGGAAGTTCCTATTTAATGCAAATCGAATAATGAAATTGATTTAGTAAATATTTCTTGGCAGCTAACTTTGGGGTATCAAATGTATCTAAATTTAAAAGAATTTGTTGTTAAAGTTTTTTATTTTTTTAAATTTTTTTTGTTTATATTCTTTAACTATTATATTTGCTGCTTGGCGTTGCCCTCCTTTTGCTGTGCAGCCGTAAATAAGTTCCGGGCTGGCTTCCGAGCTCCTTGCGTATATTTTAATTGACTCCTTGCTTGACTGGGCTGCTAAGAGTTTTTCCACTTTCTTTACGCGCGCTGCGCTAATTAATTTATTAATGTTGGTTATATTTTTTTATTACTGTTTTTTATTTTCTTCTATTTTTTATTAACACTACTGCGCTGAAATTGCCAATTAAATTGATTATCCTTAGCGGCGATGTGTCTGCGTCTTGACAGCCTGCAATGATGGGCAGCTTATGCTTTATGGCTGGCCAACAGCGCTCCAAAGCTGGCCAAAGCGAGCGAATGCGGCAGCATTTTAAATTGCCAGCTTTATTTGTCAGTAGCATCGCGAGAGAAATGTGACACCTACTAAAGTAAAAGTCTTAATGGCTGCAGCAGCAGCAGCAGCAGCAGAAGCAGCATCCGCAACAGCAGCCATAATATTATCTTTATCTGAAACTGCCAATTTGTTGCCATGACACGCGGCGAGGCGTGGCAGATAGCGCTGAAGCAGCAACAGCAACTGCAGTAGATGCAGCAGCTCACGAAACCAGGCCAAAACGATATCGGGGCTCTGCGCTCGCGTCTCCATATTGCTGCACACAGTTTTTGCGTCTGGGCTGTCACATAATTTTGCATTCAAAAGCAGCGCCAGACAAGACAGTGTCTGTTAGTCAGTTCGCACCCCTCGACTCTATTCCCCTCGTCCGACAAAACAGGCGTTAACTCATTTGTGTGGCTCGTAAGTGACTCAATAAACGGCAACTCAAACTGAGGACTGCACGCTGTGTGCAAGCCACCAGATACTAAATAAATACTATATATAGATATATATATGCACATACGCACACACACACACATCTAAACGCACACATGTATAAATATATATGTAAAGTGCAATGTGAGCCTGATTTAGGTTACAACAAATTCCCGGACATGGAAAGGCTGCTGCTGATTTGCAAATGACAAATTTTAAATGCTGTTAAATGTTTTCATTAGCTCGACAGCTGCAGCAAACCAGTTTCAGTCAAGCGACTAAGCGATGTGACGCGTCAGCTTAAAGTAGTTTGCATAAAATTGGCTTAAATTAGTTGTGAATTATAAGCAGCTTATATTGCACAGTAAATGCACAGTTGTATTAATGTTGACGTTAGTTGGCTCATTCATTAAACTAAACCGGGCTTAAAATTAGTTAAATATATAAAAAAAAACATTTTGAATTAAATCAAACAAAATTATGCTTTATTAATTCTTGGATAAGAGAGACCTAAACAATGACTATCTATAGGAGAATTTCAATATAGATAAACTTATTTTCTGAGAAGAAACGTATCTCATAATCCATTTCATGTTGCAGCTGTTTTTTTTCTTTCTGTATTTTCTTACTTTTACCACTTGCTTATTATTTTACTTTACCCGTCTCTAGAAATTGCTGCCACAAAATAGTTACAGCCCTTCCCTCCCACGCTGCCTGCACACACACACACCCACACGCCTCGGGCTTCATCAATAAGTTCAATATTTGAGTTGAGCTTTGGCTACTTCTTAGCACACACAATGCCTTTTGTTGGCAGCTTCATTAAATGCACGCCCACGTGCCCCATCAAAAGAATATATATATATATATGTATATATATATCGAGAAAATACCCATCAACCCCATAACGCAAATATTACGCGAGTCATAAAAACCAAAACGAGCTACCTTCAATCCATATTCGTGCAGTTCTCTTGTTCTCTGGGTTTCCTGCACGTATTTATCGGGGGCATAAAATGAAGTCGTGAGGCGAGCAAAAAAAAAAAAATGAATGAAGTACCAAATTCATTTGTGGCTCTGACCAAAAACACAATTGGAATGCCAAAGTCAAGAAAATTTCAACTTGACTGCATTTTAATCAAGCTGAGAGCTTAAAGTAAACCGCATTCTCGAAACCCCCTTTATTATGACTTCAGCCACCTTCTGAAGCTGTCGGGCGGGGAGCCACCTCAAAATGAATTGTCAACGGGCTGATAAAAAGTTGCATCAATAAAGCATTAGTATGCTGCGAGGGCAAATGTGAAAATGCGTGACAATCAAATGATGTCAACCAAAATGTAGTTCCAGATCCAGCTGCTTTTTATGCCCGAGTAATTTGTTGCAGAGCGCAACAAAATATGCGGCGCAATGAATTGGAAACAGCAAAGCACACGCTTAGATTTTGTTTATGAAAATGTGCACAAACATTCATTAAACTCATTGTAAAAATACGTGGATAATTGAATTAATATTAATCAAATCAAGTTAACTTGGAGCTGAATTGTTTATATTTGAAATGACTTTTGATATAACTTATTTATGTAACATAACTTTTTTCCCTATACCAAATAATAATAAGTTTTAATTTTGTTCTTAAAGCTCAACTGAAAGCTGAAAGCTTTATACAAAACTTTTCCGCTTTTGAGGTGTAATTTATTGCTTTGAGCAGCACTTTCAGCTAGTGTCATTGGCACTTTCTACTAACGTCAGGACACTTTTGGAATAAGTAGAACCCATTTCTTATCAAAATTACCACATGCATTATGTGACAGTCACACGCGAGGCGTTGGCAGACTCTTAAGAAGTCAAAACCATGCAGCAAACAGCACTTTTAATGCTCTGTTTATCACTGCCAAGGGATGGCTTTCAGAGCCATTCAGCCATTGTCATCATAAGATATAAGCCGCGACCTGCAGCAGGGGATGCTGCTGCTGCTGCTGCTGCTGCAGTGGCTGCTGCTTAGGGGTTAGCAGCACGAACCAACTTGCAGCAGTCACCCAAAATGCAACCCGGAAAGGCGCCAGTCATTGTCTGGAATTTACTTTGCACTTCAGCGCCGTTTGAGACAACAATGAAGAACAAAAAAAAAAAAAACGCTGAAAGTCCCGATAGAGCCAGAAAGAGTTTTAGCACGAGGATAAAAGTTGACAGTGTTGAAAACAACGGAAATCTGTCTCTTTTTTTTCGTTCTACCATATGGCCATCAAAAGGACTATAAAAAATGGGTAAAGAAAAGAAACCATATAAGCTTTAAGCATTAAGAGGCATATCGAATCGAGCTGATATCCGGGTAATCAGTAAATATCGATTGATGATTGAATTGAAGGTGGCTAATTGAAATACTCTTTCATGTAATATTCAAGCAGCAGTTCCCGTTATTTACATCGATTTTTCAATTTAATTTAAAAATTTCTAATCGTTTTACAACTGATCGATATAAAAAGATTTTTTTGCTTATTTTGTACAAGTTAAATTCGATTACAGGATATCTGCAAGTCGTGCACTTTTAACTAAAGCATTTTATCATGTTTTTTGTCGATCTCCGCTCTGGGTGAAACACGGTTGCCAAACAAAAGCAGGCCCAAAGCCACGGCGACAAGCTCGTGGGCAAAAGCAGAACAAAGCTGCTTATTGTTTCAATGGATTAAGCTGAAAGCAGCGACAGCGGCGGACTCTGGACTTTTTCTGCTTCTACTTCTGTCTGATTCTTCTTCTTCTGCTGCTGCTGCTGCTGCGTTCGCTTCGTTTTCTTCTCGGTGTAGTGGCAAAGTGCTGAGCATAAGTTGATGCAGAGCAGTCGATGCCAAAGTCCCCCTCTCACAGAGACAGCCGCGAGATGTCGCTGAGGGTGGCTGCACTGACGACATCTCCCACTTGCCACACTCAACTCTTGGAGGCGCAGCGTCTGCCAAGCTTCAAGTGGGTGGCACAGCTTCAAGATTTCTTTTTTACATACATATCACACACATACGCAAACCCCGCTCTTTAGATGCGAACGGAAGTTGTTTGAAGGGGGCCGCACAACTCTCTCTCGTAAGTATCTTAACACAGCAGAGGGCGGGCGGGCGAAGAACAGAAAAGTAAATAGCATGGCAAAAGGAGGGGGATATGCTGCTTGGGTGGCCCTTGGTCCTTGGAATCTCTGTGCTAAAAATTGATGCGCATAAAAATTGAATTTGTTAGCAAAATTGACAACTGAAAGTTGTGTGTTACATGTTATGCGTGCAACGTAAGCAAAATTTATTTATGCTCTACGTTTTAGAAATTTATTTTAATGGTCTCGTAATGTGATGTCATCTGACGGCAACAGCGAACAAAGACTGCGTGCTGTGTGTGCACACTGGGCAGAAGGATACGGATGATAGTTGGCTACAAGCACGAGCGATGGCAATTTGAAACACATACAAACGACACTAATAGACTGTCGTAAATCAGTTTCAATCTCTGCATGTGTAGGAAAAAGGGAATTTCAGACAACTCTATTTGTAATGGCGCATCTATAGGTGAATAACGGGGCATTTGCTAGTAATTGCTTGTGTTTAAGCTCTTTCTTTAACTTCTTGTTTAAGGTTTATCACCCAGGATACTAAATTATATGTTTAACTTTCAAATATGGGAGCTATGGATCCGTAAAAATTTAAAAAGATTTTATTTTCATATTTAAAAAAGATGTATAATTATTAAGGATCATGATCAGAATGCCTTCAAACATGAAAATCGGCTTAGTTTTATCAAAGTTATAGAAGATTGAAATGTGGGATGTGTGGATTCCGGAACTTTGCTTGTCAATATTTTTGTCAACTTTAACATGATTTTTGACAAAAAATTTGTTTTTTATGCTAATTGTGACAAATATAATTAAATTAGCAATTCTACATTTTGAAAAACTTTTTTTTGCGAGTATAAAAAAACCAAATAGAATCAACCATTTCAATGGGCAACTAAAAAGCCCGCAAACATCTGCTCCCATTTTCAGTTTATTGTTTATTGCGCAGTTCGGGAAACCTCTGCCCAAAGACCGGAAACAGCCCGATTATTTTCAATTTCTGTTACTTATTTCAAGACTCAACTGAATCAAATAATAAATGGATATTGTTTCAAGTTGTTGCCAAGTCGGTTTGGGCAACTTTTAGGGCTTAGGGCCACAATAAAAGCCACGAGTCGAAAATCTTTTTTGCGCTAGCCATTTTTCAAAGTACAAAAGCAAAGCCCTCACCCTTCAACCTGAATACCCCTGCTCCAACTATGTGCGCCCTGCCATTTCTGATTACGTCTGCTGCCTGTTTTCATCGTGTGCATTGTCGCCACGGATATCCGCCATGTTGGCTGCTGCTGCTTTCTCGCACGTTCCAATGCACAATGTTGCGCTCTCTCCCTCTCTCTCTCTCTCTCTCTCTCTCTCTCCCTCTCTCTCTCTCTCTCTTCATAACAACAATAGGAACAACTTTCATTTATGTATTTCGTGTTATTTAAATTTCAACCTCACCTGCCTGCCCAGCACCCTGCCGCATAAGCCATAGAAAAGCGTTACAACAATGGCAAATAGCGAAACTTGGCTCAAATGCATAAGTTGAAGTTGGCAAGACGCCGCCTCCTGGCGCTAACTTTGTTGCATTTTTGTGCAATCTGTGGAGCAGTAAATATAGTTAAATATACATTTTATTTTTTGGTAGCTGTATTTCCATTTCTGCTTAACGTGTCCCTTTTTGACGCGTTTTTTTTTGTTATGTTTTGGCTCGATATTTGCCTACCAAAAGGGAGTTGTTTGGGGGAGTTGTTGCGCTCTCTTTGCTGTCCTGCTACCTGTTTACAATTCACTTTGCTGCACTTGAGAAATTACACATGCTCCCTCCCGCTTCTCAATCCCCCCTCTAACCTTACTTGTTTCACTTTTTTCTTTGCTTTTATTGCGCTCGAATTTCATTCTGCTTTTGTGCTCAGACCTGGGGCCGCTACTTGCAAAGGGCAAGTAAATCGTCTGTCTTATTTGTCTGCCACTACACTCTACACCCCATGTAAACACACACACACACACACACACACACAAACACACACAAACAGCAGCACACGCTTTTAATAAGCGCCAGCGTCATCATTGGGGTTCCTTTTTTCTTTCATTTTTTTGCCCCTTTTTGCATGGTGGCCATGTTGTTGTTGTTGTTGTACTTGTTGTTTGCGCTAACCAACAACAACAACGACAACAACAACATGATTGGTATTTTCCGCTGCAGACATTTTGCAAAGGTAGCTAAGCCGACCCCGCATTATTTTCGTTTTTTTTCCGGCCTACCAGGCGGCTGTTTTATTGATTTTTTTCAGGCTCTTTATTTTTTTTTAACATTTATTTTGGCAATTTTTTCATGAAAAATGTGCAAGTTTTCAAATTGAAAACAGACCTTTTCCTAGAATTCGAGACTAGTTGTTGAATGCTTGCAAGTGCTAAATGAAATCTTGACTAAGTGATTAGCTGGAAAATGTTTTGCTGTTAAATCCAATTTTACTGGTATTGAAAACGAAAATTAAATTTCATAGAAAGAAAAAGGAACACAAAAATATGCATGAATATTTGATTAGCAGTTTCAGACGAAATTTTCACAAATACAATTCGCAATAAGAATTTTCAATGGATCCATTTAATTTTCACGAGAAACTGGAATAACAGAGTATTCTGTACATCTGACAAGTATCTAAATAGGGTTTCTTTTTAATGAAATAAAAGCCAAGCCAAAAAGTCACTTTCTTTAAAATAATGTTGATAAACAGTCCAATCATAAAAGGAATTTAATAAACAATTGTTTCAGCTCTTGTTTAAATAAATATTTAGAAATTGCACTTAAATATTTCGCACTTGTCAAAAATTTAAAATTAATTAGCCATCTCTTTCAACATTCTGCCTTGAACTGATTTTCCGGCTCATTGCATTTGCATTTGGCTTAAGAGAAATTTGAGCGCTTTAAATTACACGCCCCGACGACAATGGAGAGCTCCCCTCCCTCCCTCCCCTCTTTGTTTTGGGGGGGTGGAAGGGTGTTTGTTGAAATTCCTTTCTCTGCCTTGTTTTCTCTTGCATTCTCCCTTGACAAAACCGAACTATCCATTAGCTGTAATAACAATGGCTGCAAGCAAAGCAAACTTTTTGCCAGCCACAACACAGTGCATCCCAAAAGTATGCACATGCATATGCAAAACGCTTGCCATAAGACAAACAAAACGCGCTCAGCTCTGAAAACAAAACAAATAATAAAAAAAACCAAAATAAAACTTAAATTGCAACTCTTTTGTTTTCGCATACATTTTTGCAGCTGGCATCAAGTACACGGACAACCAGCGTGTGATTATCCTTGTGAAGGATGTGAACGATGAGCCGCCCTACTTCATCAATCGGCCGCTGCCCATGCAGGCGGTGGTGCAGCTAAATGCACCGCCAAACACGCCCGTCTTTACGCTGCAGGCACGCGATCCCGACACGGATCATAATATACACTATTTCATAGTGCGCGATCGCACGGGCGGACGCTTCGAGGTGGACGAACGTTCCGGCGTGGTGCGCACTCGCGGCACCGATCTCTTCCAGCTGGACATGGAGTACGTGCTGTACGTGAAGGCCGAGGATCAGAACGGCAAAGTGGACGATCGCCGGTTCCAGAGCACGCCCGAGGAGCGACTCTCGATTGTCGGTGGCAAGCGGGCGCCACAATTCTATATGCCCGGCTATGAGGCCGAGATACCTGAGAATCAGAAAAAGGACTCCGAGTAAGTAGCACAACTGAAAAATGTAGTCAAAAAAACGAAACCCAAAATTTAAATGTGACTCGAAACGTGTTTTCGTACTCTTAAAATTCAAAAATAAGTTAATGCGTTTTGAGTATAATTTAATATAACTTCGGATTAAAAACCAAAAAACACTTTCAATAGGAAATTTGGATTTGGTTTATAAAATTTCAGCTCTATCTAGATTTTTTTTGTGAGTGTATGCAAATGCATACTTGAAATTGATTGATCGAGTTTGATTAGATTGAGTTTTTTAAATGATTTTTACATTTCGAACTTATAAAACTAAAATGCTTTTAAAAAGGACATTAATTTTTGGGTTGGAAATTTAAATTTTGGCAATATTTTTGTACCATTTTTTTTTTGCCTTTCTTTCTCTGAGTGTATGCAAATGCAAGTTGGGGCTGCCAATAAAAGTTATGCGAATTAGAGCATGACAATGTGCGTCCAGAGTTGGCTCATTGAAATTCCAATGGCAGGAAAACAACTGTCAAAAGGCAGTCGAGCGAGTGACAGACTGACAAACGGACACCGAAGTGGCCTGACAACCCTGGCTGCCCTGACTCTACATAATATATGCATGCATTTAACATATTATGCCACATGCCACAACTGTCCACATGTCCTATGATCTAACCGGCCCCCTCTAAACCCCTCCCACTTGTCTCTTGCAGCATTATTTCGGTTAAGGCGAAATCCTTTGCGGACCGTGAGATACGTTATACGCTGAAGGCGCAGGGACAGGGCGCTGGCACCTTTAACATTGGACCCTCGTCGGGCATTGTCAAACTGGCCAAGGAGCTGGACTTTGAGGACCTGCGACAGCCGCATGTCTATACGCTGATTGTGACAGCCACCGAGGATTCCGGCGGATTTTCCACATCCGTTGAGGTAATGTCACTCAATACATGAATTTAAATTGTATTCAATTTGAAAAATAAATTATATTAACCCACAGCTCACGATACGCGTCACCGATGTGAACGACAATGCGCCCAAGTTCGAGCTGCCCGATTATCAGGCCCACAATGTGGATGAGGATATTCCGCTGGGCACCAGCATATTGCGCGTCAAGGCCATGGACGCCGATTCGGGCGCCAATGCTGAAATTGAGTATCTCGTTTCCGATGATCATTTCGCGGTCGATTCGAACGGCATCATTGTGAATAACAAGCAGCTCGATGCGGACAATAACAATGCCTACTATGAGTTCATTGTCACGGCCAAGGACAAGGGTGAACCGGCCAAATCGGGCACTGCGACCGTGCGCGTCTATACAAAGAACAAGAACGACGAGGAGCCCAAGTTTTCGCAACAGGTGTATACGCCCAATGTGGATGAGAATGCCGGGCCGAATACTTTGGTCACCACTGTGGTGGCCTCCGACAAAGATGGCGACAATGTGCGCTTCGGTTTCGTTGGCGGCGGCACCTCCTCCGGCCAGTTTGTCATCGAGGACATAACCGGCGTCATCCGATTGCATAACAAGGCCATCTCTCTCGATCGCGACAAGTACGAGCTGAACGTGACCGCCATGGACGATGGCTCCTGTTGCGTCAACGGCGATCAGACCATACACACCTCCACCGCTGTCGTCGTCGTCTTCATCACCGATGTCAACGACAATAAGCCAGTGTTTAAGGATTGCGGCACCTACTATCCCAAGGTGGAGGAAGGCGCGCCCAACGGCAGTCCGGTTATCAAGGTTGTGGCCACCGATGAGGACAAGGGCGTCAATGGACAGGTAAGTCGAGTTACTAATATGGAAAAGGGGACTTCTTAAAAACTATGCTTAATACAAATTTTTAAGTCAGTCGACAATCACAATCACAGTCAAAAGTCAATCACTTTTTATCCATTTTTTTGCAATCGATTTTAATAGCTGAAAGGCGAAAGGTTTAATAACAAATCGATTAAGTCCAAAAACAAAAAAAATCTATCGACATTGACTTTATAGATTGTGAATTGATATTCAATTAAATACTTTCATAGAGTAATTACTATTTTTGGAATTTAATAAAACCGATAATTTGAAAAAATTTAATTCGATAAATTCTATCGGGCTATCGATAGTTTTCGATTTCCATTATTCAAATTGAAATATGAGAAGACTATTGCTGTTAATCCAAAATTAACATCGATTTTATATCGATGATTTAATATGACTTTCTATCCTGTTGATAAATATCGATAAGTCGATATTAAAAAAAAAAAACGCTGCGATTTGTTAACACCAGTTACCGTTTTGAAGCAATAAGTATAAAAAGATTCCTCGACTGAATTTGGATTAAGTGATACACTTTTCCTAGTTTCAACATGACATGAAAAATATTTTATTCACACAAAAAAATTCCCTTTCGTCATGTTAATAACATATCCTGATTATTCCCAATAGTTTTGTGCTCAAATAAAATGTTTGACTCGTATTTTGTTTTCTAAAGCTAGCGCTTTTAATTATGGGTGTGTGATTTTTAGGTCATTCACCAGCACGAGAGCGATAGATTTCGTGTCGAGATTTGAGCGCGGCTGCCACGCGCCAAGTTCAATGCACTTGCCGAGTGCACTCGAAAGGGGGAAGGAGGCGGCAGGGATGGGGGCCTTGCATGTCGTGACGAAGTGGCAACGCCTCGGCAGGCTATAATCACAATTGTGTCAATCATTAAGCAATTTTGCATGTTCTTGTCGCCCGCCAGGTTAAATACTCGATTGTGCAGCAACCGAACCAAAAGGGAACCAAATTCACAGTTGACGAGGAGACCGGCGAAGTGTCCACCAATAAAGTATTCGATCGTGAGGGCGACGATGGCAAATTTGTCTCGGTAACGGTAAAGGCAACCGATCAGGGCGACCCCAGCTTGGAGGGCGTCTGTTCATTCACGGTGGAGATAACCGATGTGAATGATAATCCACCACTCTTCGATCGACAGGTGAGTTATTGATTGATTGTCCAGCTTATTTTTTAAATATGTTGTAATATCATATTTCTGCAGAAATATGTGGAGAATGTTAAACAGGATGCCAGCATTGGCACCAACATTTTGCGCGTCTCGGCCTCCGATGAGGATGCGGACAACAATGGCGCCATTGTCTACAGTCTGAGTGCCCCGTTCAATCCCAATGATCTGGAGTACTTTGATATACAAGCCGAATCTGGTTGGATAGTGCTCAAAAAGCCGCTTGACGTAAGTGTTTGATTTCCAAATAAGAAACCATTTTCTCTCATTTCGTATTTGTTAACAATTTTTAAGTTTGCGAACCCAACTAACCAAGTTTTATGATTTACAACAATTTAAAGAAACAACAAGAAATTTAACAACTTTTTGATTTCCTTTACTAACAAATCAAAACTGAGCGCTTATCGCTGTCAGAGTTTAAAAAAAAGGATAGTTCTAACGGCTTGTGTGCAAAAATAAAATAGCAGAAATTTAAGTATTCAGTTCTAATTATTATTTCAACTGCACCTTTCTTTTGTTTAAGAGACTTTGTGCAAAGCCACCTAAAAACAAATAAAGAAACATAACTTTTTAGGGGGCTATCAATTGCCGTTTTTAATTATGTTTTTGGTTTGATAGCCAAACGAATTCGATGTGAAAAGCAGTGCAAGTTTTTTTTTGCCACATTCGAAAAAATAAGAGAAACAAGAAAACTACATATAAGAAATGCCATATATATATATATATACATATATATATATATAGACCATATATGCGCTTTGTGTTCTGTTTTTAGTTAGTTGTCTATTGTTTAAACCTATTTCTTTTTGTTTAGTTTATAGTGCGTAATTGGCCTTTAAAGAAAACTTAAATATAAGCAAAATGCCAAGCGAATTGATTTTTAACATTTTTTGAAACAAATCAACAAAACACACAACAAAAGAGCTATTTTAAGGGGTATATTTAGGCTGGGAACTGGAGCATTCTGTAAAAAGCTTTTAACTGCCAGCTGCTGCTTTTTTTGTGGTATTAGGTTCCTAGATTTAAGCAACTGTACAAAAAAAAAAAACACAAAAATCGAAAAAATAAAACTTTATACAGGTTTTATCAAACAGCCCCTTTAAAACGATCACGCCTATTTTTGAGCATCGTTGTGCAATTTTTGATGGCTAAAACAAATTGAAAATATATCAAAAAACTACTGATTTTACCTTTTTTAAATGTAGCCTGATTTTTTATGCCATTATTTTTTTGTTGTTATTTTTCTAACCCCCAAAAATCCCAAAAACCACACAAACCCCTTAAAAAAAATACAAACAAAAACGAATTAGCAAAAAGTTTTTTGTCGAGACTATGCGAATTTTTGAAGGTCTCTTGCTGACAACTGCAAAATAAATATAAATATTTTTTGATTTTAGCTAACAATTTTTTATAGCATATAAATCAAAATGCAAAATTTTGTTGCTCGCATTTTTGCATGCTTATGGAAAAAAGCTCATCAATTTTTTTGGTGTATTATATCAAAGGACTCCATTATAGAGTTGTAGGCGACGTTACTTAAACATATGATTTAACTGCACCTTTTAAAATATTTAATTTTTTTGATTTCGATTTATGTGCGAGCTATCAGCTAATTGAGGCGAGTTAATATTTATGTTTGTTTTTAATTTCCTATTTATATATTTACATATGAAATGGTGTTATCGAAACCGTTGTCAACAATTTAGGGTTGTTATCCTGTAAGTAATCGAATTTCCCTAAACTGCATATAAATATGAAGTGTCTGTTATAATTTGCTGTTATAATATGCTAACCCGGCAACAACTCGATTCGCAATTCGCTCACCAAAATTGTAAGCTAACCTCAAAAATGAAAACTTAACTAACACAGATACTGAATACTTCACGTTGTACATAACCATCATGTATCTGGTTTTAGCTGGCATCTTTCAAGGAGCCAAAACATTTACTAAAAAACAAGTTATTTTCGCGAGCATTACTTCAACATCAATTGTCCAATACACTTCATCAAATTCCAGTTAGGTACTCTCAATCAGAGCAAGAGATAGTCTCGTCAAAATATAGAAATTAAAAAATCCAAATATAATCCTATACCAATTAAAATCTTAATATATGTTCATATTAAAGCTCCCCAAACGAACTGTAACCCACAATTCCTGCTTATCACATAACAAGTCCCTAAAAGCTTTAATTATGATACTCCTAATGTTATATTTTATTTCTGAATATTTCTAATTTTCATTTGCCTTATGTTTCATATATACTTGTATTCAAAAACGAAATTTTAAACGTATTGTTAATCTGTTAACGTCAACAACGATGCCATTGAATACGTAATCGTAACGTAACAAACACACAACGTTAACCCAATACACAAACCAACTACGACCAAAACTAACATAAAACGCGTTTAACATTTCGGCTAACATTTGGCTGTTAACTATATACCACTGCAACATTTCACACATTCAATCAATGAATCAAATCAAACAAATCGATCAATCAACAGCGCGATCGTTATCGTCTTCGCGTACGCGCCTCAGATCGTGGGGACCCGCCTTCGTATGCCGATGTAGATGTTGAGTTAGATGTCGTCGACCGCAATAATAAGCCGCCCATTTGGGATAAGAGCATTTATGGGCCGATCCATATACGCGAGAATGTCACTGTGGGTACGGTTGTAACATCGGTTAAGGCAAGGTTTGTATAGCCAATACACTACACACTACACTACAGATAACTCATATATATTAAGTTAATCCAGCGAATTCCTAACAACAAAACAAAGCCTAACAGCTGTGAGCTTAACATAGTTAGATTTTTTCTAAAAAATGTAGCTAACATAGGCTTAAGCTTCCGAGTTTTAGTTAGATTCAACGAGTTTGCATACGTTTTATGAGTTAAATTTTAAGTAAAACTTCAGTTAACAGCGGTGAACTGTGTCTTTGCTAAAATTTGCTCAATACACGCAGTGCACTCGCTTAACAAAACTAAACTCACTTAACGAAACCATAGCTATAAGCTTTCCAGTAGGAATATTTTTTAACATACGGTCTCTTTCTGTTATTGCCTCTCGTCTAACATAACGTTTACATTTTAACAAAAGTCTTACGATACAAATTTTTGTGATTTATCGTAAAAGCTCAACATTTTTTTCAACCATCAACAAAGTCAAAAAATTATTTGACACATATTTGAAATAATGTTACAAGAAACATTTTAAATTCTGAATGAAAAAAATCGAATTGTTGTTGTTGGTGTTTGTTTTGAGCAAACGTTTTTTCTAATTAAACCAGTCTTTGAAAAGACGGTTGTCGGGTATTTTTGCATTTTGCTGCAATTTTCACCCAACCCTGCTACACAAATACCCATTGGACTTGCTTACCCAATACTCTGACTTCTTTCCCCCTCTCAGTAAACAAACCCACACATGGTAAAATGCTTGAAATAACTGTGAAGTTCGTAACCGCAAAATTTGGTGTTGGTTTTAATTGGAAAACGGAGAAAAACTAATTTAAAATGTATTTTAAACAAGGTTGCAGTTTAGATTAAGCTCTAGGAAACAACAAGGTAAATACTACAACAAAATATATATGTATATATATATTCACAAAGTGTTCAAAAATGTTAAAAAACAATGGTCGAAAAACAATACCATATCAAAAAAAAATGAACAATGTCAAAAAGTATGCTATGAAAATTGTACTACTCGAAATGCACAAAGCCCTTTTTCAGTTTCATTTTTCTTTTTTTATTATGAGTTTAGTTTCATATATGATAATATACAAAATAATAATATTTACATATTTGTATTTATGCTCAACTGAATTATTTATTGATATGTATGCGATTTTCAGTTACTGTCCAGAACAGCAACAAACTATATATATATTTGTTTTTCATTACATTTTGAAGGCTAGGGTCGAGACATGATTTGAAAGAGAAATTTACAAAAGACTAAAAATAATTTGCACTGCGAGTTAAAAACCTTTTGAAAAAAGGCATTGAATACCAAGAAACCTTTGCTGTTTCTTAAACTTTGATTTTTAATTTTAAGTGCTGTTTACAAATCCATACAAAAAATGGTGTTGGTTGCGTGTTTTAAAATTTTGATTTTTCCAAAAAAAAAAAAACGTTTTGCCTTCTTTTGATTTCCAACAACTAAAAACTATTTTTAAAACTACATAAATTGTTTTGTATTTTGCATTTTTCCCTAAACTTTATCGACGTGTCTGTATTTTTACCAACGCTCGCTTGATTTTGAACGTGAATGTATTTTTGAAAAAAAAAATGATCGTAATGCTTGAAAAAAAAACAAACAAACCAAATATGTATTCAAAATACAGCGTGAAACATACAAATTAGAGGCGATGGCCCAAGACAAGGGCTATCCGCCATTATCGCGTACGGTCGAAGTACAGATCGATGTGGTCGATCGTGCCAACAATCCGCCCGTTTGGGACCATACCGTTTATGGGCCGATCTATGTCAAGGAAAATATGCCCGTTGGCGGCAAAGTCGTCTCGATCAAAGCCAGGTCTGTTAGTGCAACGTTTTACAAAACAAACAAAAATTCACTATACGAAACTAAAAAAAAAAAAACTGCCATACCATTTTGCTTAGTTACTGTGGATTAGCTAATTTTCCATTTTTTTCTTTATACTTTTTCTAGGTGTTCAGTTTCGGTTCATGTAATCAAACCCAAGCTATACTCATTTTCATTATCTTTTAAACGGTTTTTTGGTGTCATTTCGTAGCTATCACATTGTAATATTTATGTTTTTTAGTGTGCTGTGAATGTTGTTTTTAGATGTTTACTAGCTATATCCCTAGAGTTATATGTCCCGCAACTCTTGAGAGTGTGCCAATGAAACTGATGTCGATCGTTTCCATCAATCACACTCTCAAAGAGCTATAGCCTCCTTTGTTCCCCATCATTGCACATCCACACAATATATATATATATATATGTATATTCTGCACCCGAACCACAAGCACCAGTAAAACACATTTCCATGGTCTTAGAAACCCGCACAAATCACACAAAATGCACAATTTTTCATTTTATTTTGTATAGACTGAATACAACCCAGTTGAAACTCATCAAAAGCTGTACATAAAATATAATGTTATTGTACATTTTTCAATTATTTAAAGTGAAATAGGCAAAACAAAATTTGTTGGCGCCCAACGTGGGTTTCAATATTACAAAATATTAGTCGACTCCTGCTCCTTGTTGATTTTAATTAATAATCTCCCAGCTGCAAATTTAAATTGGACAGCGATTATTGCCGAGCACAGCAAGAATCCAGTGCCTATGCATATTTTTGGCGCCGAACGTGCGCTGGCCCCTGATGACCTTCACTGATAATTCGCCAGCTGAAACGTAAATTACCTGCCAGAGAGCCACTTTGACCGTTGTCCAGTCGGTGTACAAGTACTGTTTCATATTCCGCAATGATCATAGACTCGAGAGAGATGGGGGAGTGGAGTTTGTTAATAAAAAGTTTTGTTTTTTATAATTGCAATTAAAAACTTGAAGCAGCGCACTTAAATGACTTTTGGCTTGCAGCACTCTCTCATTTTCTCGGTTTCGCTCTAGCCGAGGGCGGCATTAACATAGCGAATAGAGTTTTATCCTCGTGGCAAGCCAACCACATGGCACTGACATTTTGATTATGCAGTCAGTATCTTTTGTTTTCGCCACGTTTTTTCTCTTCTTCTTCGTTTTTTTTTATTATTTCTTATTGTTAGCACTAAAAGCAATGCACTGTAAGCGCTTCTAAGCAACACTTTTGCAGATATTGCACATACGCACCGTGGCGCAAAGACCACAAACTGCACCAGCTACCTAAATTTAGTTTAGTGCTCTAAGTAAATTTCATTTCTATGCTAAGTATTTAGGAAATTGCGTTTACTTTACCTACGTAGCCGCATATTTATGTGCAACATAAATTGAAAAATATATCTACGTTTAATTTTTGTACGTTATTTTGTTTGTTTGTTTGTTGTTACTTTTATTTAGTTTTTGCTTTTTCTTTTTGCAATTATCTCGTCCCAGCACAAAATTGTCAACTTTTTATATTACTGTGTATGTATATATTTAAAAGAAAAAAAATAGTATATATATATAAATGTGTGTTTGTATAGCCAAGATGCTATTAAGCGAGTGTGTGGAGGCGTCCGCCTGAGGAAACTGCGAGCCGGCGGCGGAATTTTCAAGTGCGCGTATCTCATAGTAAATGTGTTTGTTGTCGTTGTTTACGGTTGTTGTTCTTGTTGTTGTCTTAGTGCGCTTAATGCGCGCACTGTCAAGTGTTTACCGAGTGCAACATGCATTTAAGCAGACAGCAACAGCAACAACAACAATAATCGCAATAACTGCGATATGAGTTAAATTAAAAAAGAGGGTCACACTTAACAGCAACGATTTACGATAGATGTTAGCCGCGCATAGAAGATTTAGTTGTAAGCGTTATACTCGCATATATTGTTATACTCTGTTCACACAGTATTCAAGAGAGCTATTTTTGAGTGTTGTGCAACGTCTGTTTAGCAGTCTAATTCTATTAAATTACAAGCTATAATCACCAACCTAATAAACAGATTTTAGAATCATATTTAGCTACGTGTACGCTGTGAACAGAGTATTGTGCAGTCGGCTGTAGCCGATTGCAACCTTTTTTACGTGTTTATCTGTTAACTTTACTTTACCTTTGCCGTTTTACTTAGCATTTTAACAATTAGAACTATATAAAGAATAATTTTAGCATTTAGGCGCCAACTGCAAACCAAGAGGATAATTTTCAAAAACAAGTGCTCAGATAACAAATTTGAAAAAATACACAAAGTACACTGAACGAATTTTCACAACAAATACACCATACTAGCTTTGATTTTGCAATACAACCAACCAATACCAATTTGATATATACACATATAAATACACACAGCAACACTGAAAACAACAACAACATATGCCAACAATTTCATGCAACCCACAAATTGTATCCCAAAACAAAAATAACCATCCCAGCCCCAAACCAAATAACCAATACACAACTTTTTGCAACAGATTTTTTTGTGCTACTTTAAACCCACCTTTTTACCCACTTCTACTTTGTGTTTGTTCCGGGCGCTCGTGCTTGGCAACAGCAACAATTTTGGCGCAGTCTGACAGATTTTTTGCAATTCATTTTATTTTGTATTTTTTTTTATTTATTTTTTTTTGCCAAGACATATCCCAAAGTTTTTCTTTTCTCGCTCTTCTGTCAGCTGCAAGTGTTGTCCAAGTGCAAATAAAATTTATTTTGTTTGTTTGCGCCTTTTGCCTAATTTGTTTTTCATTATCTGCGCCTCGCCCACTGTACACTGAGCAAACAATCATCTGCTGGCCGTGTATAGCCCCCCCGCCCCG
>SCDT01000141.1:56020-85986 GCA_004143765.1 Drosophila melanica
TAACATCTAGTCCTAACCAGCAAAAAAAAAACAACCCACTCCAGCAACTTTTTGACACTCGAATGGCAATTAAATGTTTTGAAGCCATCTTTTTTTTCTTATTTTCTGTTGCGCTTCCTTTTTGGAGCTGAGTTTTTCTTAGCTTTTCCTGTGATTTCCTTTTGGGTTTTATTTGCACGAAACAACGAATTTTCCCATTTGGAGCGCAAGAATTTTTTTTTGTTTTTAATTTTCTTGGTTCTTTTTTTGGCGCACAGCAATCGAAAATCTTGAAAATGAATTTTTGTTTTTCTTTGGTGTCATAAATCAAATTTTTGTATTTTGATATGTCGCATGTGTGTGAAAGAGCGTGAGTCTGTGTGTGTGTGTGTGTGTGCTTGTGTGTGTGTGAAATAATAAATCTTGTATACTTCAGCTTCAACTTCTTACTGTTAATTTGTGTGAGAGCATATCAAGAATCTTCAAAATTCTTTTTGCTTTCGCAGAACTTTTGTTGTTGATCATCCAACTAAATACTTTATAATTTGTTTTTTGAAATTTTCAAAGTATTTCAACATATTTGTAGCATAATATCATAATTTCTAAACTTAACCATCATGTAGTTAAACTCGTTCTACACTAACCAACAAATCTCTTGCTCTAAATTGAATACCCTGTCAAAATCAATTACTCACATACAAAAATTTTCGATTCCAAAACTTTGCCGCCAATCGTCAATCGTCTGCAGTTCGGGCATTGAGGGCAATCCGACGGTTTTCTATAGACTAATGCCTGGGTCAACGGCACAGACGAACAAATTTCATACGTTTTACCTGCAACAGAGACCGGATAATGGCGATACCTGGGCCGATATAAAGGTCAATCATCCGCTGGACTACGAAAGCATCAAGGAGTACAATTTAACCATACGCGTGGAGGTAAGTCGCTCTAAATATATATTCTTTAATATTTCAGCAAGAGTATTTTATTTTCGGCAGCCCACAGCAATCTTTTCTTTTTCTTATTTCAGTTTTCGAGTTGTAAACTGTTTGCTTAAAGAAAAATGAAAAAAAAAAATTGTGGAATAAGAAATGCCAGAAAATCGAAAACACGAAAGCCCAAAAAGTTGTTCAAGTTTTCAAGTTGGGCTGCGCTCAATTAAGCGCTCAGCTTGAGTTGGGCATGTATTTGACTTTTGTATTTGAAAATGAGTTCAAAATACGTTTGTAATTATTTTATTTGAAAAGTTTTAATTACTTGCGCGAGTTGAGCGTCGCCACCCTCCCCTCCTCGGTCTCACGACAGTTTCGCAGCCACGCAGCATGCAAATGCAGCAATCTGACTATGAAACAGAGTTTAGATTCGTTTTTAGTTCTGGAATGTGGCTGATTGAGCAACTGATTGACTGACTGATTGACTGGCTGTCAGCTCGCTGTGTGTTTCTCAATTGAGATTCAATCAGTGCCAAGTTTTCAGATCAACCCCGTCTGTTTCTCAAATGCAGCTCATTAGTGCGGCTATTCAGCTATGCTGGAATTATTGACAAATCGTTTCAGCTGCTCAATAAATTAAACACGACCAGCAGCAACAAATGCCGCAAATGATGCGTCCGATGCTCCCAAAGGCCACACACACACACACACATTAGCTGTGCATTAGCTGTATGTGTGTGTGTGCTATTAAAATTCAATTGCATTCACATTTAATGCAGTTAATTAAATGTCCCTCGACATGCCATTAGTTTTATTTATTTTTCTTTTGCATACGACATTCAACATTGAACATCTGACACTTGTTTTTGTTGTAGTCGACGAAATTTTGAAATTAATTTTTCAAAATAATGTGCGGTTTCGGCATCACACACACACACAAATTCTTAATTTGTTTTGAATTTTAATTGTAAAATTTGTCTATAAAATGTTTTGCGGTTAACTGCAAATGTTTGTCGCGGTTTCAAAAAGCATTTGCAATATTCAAAATGTTTTTTAACTAAACAATTCGAGTTTAAAATACATAAATATACCAATTAGCTGGCACAATAAGAGCTGCTCAATTCTGGAAAATATTTTATATACAACTCAACAAAAACAGAAATTAAATTGTATAAATTATCTGGTTATTGTTATTATTATTATAGTTCAATTGCTATTTGTTTGAATTTATTCAAATGCCTCACAAATAGTTCGATTGCCTAATCAAACTTTGTCAAAGTTTACTGCTGGTTGTCTACTCTAATTAACTGGCAAACTAACAAATTCATATTTACCCAAAAACAAGATGGCTTAAACAAATAATTCATTTGGGAAATGCCATCCTCTCGCCAGCATCACTGTGTAAATGAGTTTTATGTGCTGTCAAATTCAGTGTAAACACTTGTTTCATCTATTGATATATCAAATGCATTGATTAATGCACAACATAAAAGCAAATAAACATCACATAACACATATTGAAGGGGGCCCAAATACGTATTAACCAGAGTTGCCAGCTGTGGTTGAAGTACAGACACAATGAGATAACACAATAATTGAATTCATGTCGAGAAAAGGCCAATCAAATTATTGCATTTGCTCAATTACCTGTCATCATGAGTGCCAAGTTACGAATTAAAGCCCGATTCATTAACACAAAAAAATATAAATTTAATAAAATGTCAAAGTAACCACAAAAAATCACTTTTACATGTTTTTCCTTTGTTGACAGAATGCCAGGCGTCAGAATTTGTTTTTCTTTTTTTTTACACGCCTATTTTTTTATACTCGTTCACGCAGTGAAACTAGTATATTGGGTTTGTGCATTGTCCGTCATGCTGTCCGTTTGTCCGTCCGGATGAACGCAACTTTTTACGGCGCTATTGAAGATAGAAAATTAAAATAATTTTTTTTTTCGAAAATGAATATATTTTGAATGTAGAATCAATATTTAGGACAAATCATGATCAAAATGTCATCGAACGTGAAAATCGGTTCACTTTTGACAAAGTTATGGGGGTTTGATATATGGGAGCTATAGAATCTGACAACTTTACATGTCAACATTTTTGTCGATTTTGGCATGATTTTTGACCAAAAATTTGACCCCTTCAGAATCACCTCAAATGTTGTTTTTTATGCTAATTTTGACAAATAAAATCGAATAAAACTTTAAATTCGCAATTCTAAATTTTGAAAAAAAATTTTTTTCCAAAATTCACAAGGGGGGACCCTTGTTTTTTTGACCAAAAAACTCCAAAAAATTGTATTTTCGAAAATTAATATATTTTGAATGTAGAATCAATATTTATGACAAATCATGATCAAAATGCCATCGAACGTGAAAATCGGTTCACTTTTGGCAAAGTTATGGGGGTTTGATAAATGGGAGCTATGGAATCTTTTATTTAAGAACGTGAACGAGTATATCGCAGTCGGTATCGCCCGACTGCGATGTTCTTGTTTTACTCAACCGCTGTAATTTTTGCTTGGCCGTCAAATATGCCTTACGTATTTTATTAATAAAAAACTGTGTAATTATTTCATTTGCAGTTTAATGAAATATTTATATTACACACATTTTTATACTAATTAAAAAGTTGGCAAATTAAAATTCAAATTAAATTTAAAATATTTTCCACATCAGAGTTAATTTCAACGTTTCATTTTTTTTGTTGTCCTTTTCGTTTTAACAGAACAACGGCGCCCAGCAATTGGCATCGGAAGCGACCGTTTACATAATGCTCGAGGATGTTAATGACGAAATACCGTTATTCACCGAACGCGAACAGGAAACGGTGCTGGAGGGCGAACCGATTGGCACCAAAGTGACACAAGTGAACGCCATTGACAAGGATGGCACATTCCCAAATAATCAGGTGAGCAGCGTCGAGTGCGAATAAATTGAGTGAAGGCAGCCCAATTTTAGCCTGATGATAAGTGGGTTGCAACGGGGTGGTGTGGAGTCGCAGCGGAAATGCCACGCGATTGTTGGAATAAATGACTGCGTGAAGCATGAGGCATGCAACAACAACAACAACAACAAAAATTGTGGCACAAAGAAAAGATTGGCAACTGTGCAGGTTTTTTGCCACGGACTGTAAAACAGTTTAAACCTTTAGTTGGTTAATGTGCACTTTAACAGTGCATGTTAATAGTAATCTGCTAAAGTACTCGATATGCTAAAAGTTATCGAAATGGAAATTGCAACCCTACCATTTTTAATTTCAATAATTAAACTGCGTAAACTTAATTTACTTCAAATTCCACTTGATCAGTTTTTTAGACTAGATTTAAATAAACAACTAAAATAATGGTTTAGTTTTTTGCCCGTTTACCTTGAATATTTTTCGGCTTTAAGTTTCTTCACAATGTTCTTTGCCTTTGTTCATCTGTCAGCTGGGCTAATAAATGTCAGAGAGTTGTTCACAATTTTCGCACGCTTCTAAGTAAAGTTCTGAGTGAAAGTTCAAAGCGTGGCAACTTACAAATTTAAAAAAAAAATCGCAGAAAACTAAGAAAAGATAAAAAAAAAAATCGTGGGCAAAAAACAAACCGCAGTCTGTGCCGTCCTTTATGCATCTGACAGAAGACCTTGAGGGCTGGACGTGAGAGGGGGGACGCGACGGCGCGACGCCCTGAAGCCATGCTGGCGATTATAATAATATGGCACTTGCCTGACTTGGTTAATGGTGATGGGCTGGGTAATGGGATGGTTGGATAGTAACCGGGTAACTGGCAACTGGCCCTGGCGATGTTGGCCATTCTCTTGGCCACAATTCGTGTCCTGCAGCCAAGTAATTTGCATGCACGCGCAAAATGTCCGCACTAATTAGCGTTTTTCATTTATGCCCGCAACTATACAGACGCGACAAATTCGGTGAATCTGATTAACATCATCATTCACATCATCATCATCATTTTCATTAGCATTCTCATCATGATTGAAGCAACGCTAAATTCTGCGCTCGATTTAAATTCTCGGCAATTTCCTCTTTGAACTCGACATGTTTTAATTAACTTCCCGACAATTTTTAGATTTGTCAACAAAATTCGTGTTTTTCATGTTCTTTCTCTAACCAACCAACATGTGTTGCATGTACTTCCAGGTCTACTATTACATCGTCGACTCGCCACGAAACGAGGGCAAAGAATTTTTTGAAATTAATTTGCAAAGCGGCGAAATCTTCACCAAAACCGTATTCGACAGAGAGAAGAAGGGCGCCTACGCCCTCGAGGTGGAGGCCCGCGACGGCGCCCCCTCAGCGCGACCCAACAGCAATGGACCCAATTCAGGTAAGCACATTAAAATTGGATACTTTCTGCCTTGGCACCGGGTGTCCATTTATCGCTACAAATTTCATTCATATTTTTATGTAAATTCACGCGAAAACAAGCAACGTTTGCTCAGCGAAAATAAATACTTTTAATAGAAAATGTTGAATAAGTGTAATGGAAGTAATTTCATTGAAAATGTGTTCTCTGTTGTCTAAACACTCGTGGTCAAAATATTAGGTACATCATCTTAGCCAAGCAATGAATTTTGTTCTCCGACTTTAAGTCAGACGACAAAAAAGTTAGTTTCAACTCAGCATAAAATTCATTTACTTGTACTCTCTTTAATATAACACCGTTAGCTTCTGCTAAACACTTGGCTTGTCAACAGAGATTGGCAATAGTATTTTCTTTTTTTATGTACTATTTTTACTGGTTATTTGCATTGCCGTGCAACTTGTTTGCAGCAGCTCAAATCGAATATCTACGATAAATATTTACCACGTGGGCGAACCAAATAGGTCACAGTCTGCGGCTAGTGTGTGTGTGTGTGTGTGTGTGTGTGTGTTTGTGTATTTAGGCAAGTGCTTTTGGCTTTTATTGGACACATTCCCTAGCTGCTGCTGGCAAATAAAAGTGCGTTCAACAAAACCGATTTAGACCAAAATCATCAGCGGCAGCCACAAAATTCATCACATTAGAAACGTTTGAAATAATGTTTAATGGATTTGGATCAGTTTTGAAACGCGAGCAAAAATTTAAAAAAAACCAGACTGGTTCTTAAAAACAATTTTCATTTGAAATTCAATTTGTTGCTGCATTGAAAACCACGTATTTGTTCCATTTTATGTCCCCCTAGAAACATTTGAATGACATCTGTTGGATTTCTAATTTCGGCGTAGAACTAAAAAAAAAATAAAATAAAATAAAATGGAAACGCATTGACTGTGACAAGTGTTTGCTCATAAAATTGAGTGCTAAAAACAAACAATTAAGCACTTCTACAATTGCCAAACAGATTTTTCGGCTCGTATTGTTTTTCGTGGTATTTGCGCTGTTCATTAAAAATTTGCCCCTGAAATGGCAATCAATTTTTCTGTGTGCGTTAAATCTGAGTATTCTACATTTTCCTTTTAATTTTTATTTTGGTTTCAGTTTATACATTATGTTGTTTTGTTGTTGTTATTTTTGTGATTATACTCTGTTCAATAAATTTAAATAGGTATATCAGTTTGTTTTTGAACTTTATTCGAATTTTAAACTGGAAACAAATTTTACTCTTTTTCAATGTCCAAAAAAAAAGAAAACTCTTTAATCACAAAAACTATGTAAACAACTGCTATCACAGAGTATGTTTCAGTCGATGGTCGCCGCTCTTAGTTGTTTATATTTTTAATGTCCTTGCCAAGTGCTTTTCGATTGTTTAATATGTCGCTGAGCCGAACATAAGCGCCGGCTAAATGGAACCAAAAGCGAGAACGAAAACGAATGGGAAAACTCGCAGCATACTTTTTCGATGAAAATGATGCGCAATCAACACGCGCCAGAAGCCGACAGCGACGGAGAGTCGCACGGGCTTTTGGCCATGAAAACGAACACGAAAATTAAAAAGTTTTTCTGTTTGTTTGCCTCGCTTTTGCGGCAAGGGGCGGGGTTTGAGTGGGTGCATGTAAATTACAACAGTTGCGGGACTAACCGGAGCTTACAAATATTGATACATATTCCCTTAAAAGCAACAAAAAAAAACTTGTGCATTGTGTGTGTGTGTGTGTGCAGGTGGGTGGTGGGGGAAAATGGAACGGAATGGCAACAGCTTGCGGTCTGGCAATTTTGCAACAACCGGAATGAAAGCACGTAATATGTTCCCTTTTGTTCATAAGCAAGCAATAAACAATTGTTAAAAGTCCATGCCATGAAAATGTTTGCATGTTACCAGAGTCAATGATGTAGATTTTGAAAATATATGGAAAGCATTTCATCTTTTCTAATTACCAAAAATTTAGATACAAATCTAGATACGGATAATAAGCTTTCAATAAATAATAGAAGAGTTTTGACTGCTGAAACTGATTTATGAAAAAGAGATCGAAACTATAAAACTATATTGGGATTCAACTAACATTAAAACTATAAAAATGTTTATTCACTAATTTAATTAACCAATTTACTGTGTTTTATGCAGGACTTTAAACCCATGAAATATTGTTGGTATTTTGTTCTTTCTCTTTCCCCGTTTATATTTATTTGTTATTTGTATTCTTTGTGTTTGCTGCTTATTTGCTATGCTTTGACAGCATTTGTAAGTTATTTCATTTCGGTTGAGCTTTGATTGTGTCCTTGCTGTGGGTCTTCGCCGTGCATCCTGTGATTGCATTTGCTCGCTACGCGACTTTGTTTGCCATTGTTATTGTCCGGTTTTGAGCTTTGGCATGCAAAGCGTTTCACAGCAGGTACCGGAATTTGTTTTCATTTCGATGCTCAGTGCTCTCGATACCTTGTGCTTCTCGATACCTTGTACGCCACGTACATGATGTGTATTTGTTTTGCTGTTTGCCAATTGGAATCAAATGTCAAATCGTTTGCTTAAATAACAATAATACAGAGAGAATGTCTTTACTTTGAACTTGGTTTGATTTTGTTATCCGATCTACGTGCTCTTTTTATTTTATATTTAGATTTTTGCATACTTTTAGGCTTAACGCACGTTTCACTGACTTTTGCCTGCCTTCGGGCCACAACAGCAGTGGGGGAAATGAAAAATGACAAATGGCAAAAATTTTGAATATTTTAAGTTGAAGCGATTGTGTCGATTGTGTCTGCGTCTGGGTCTGGCAACCCTGAGGCAAACGGGCAAGCAATTCTTCAATTCTGATTCATTCACCTGTCAGCAAACACAGAGCAACCAGTAAATAGAAAACTGTATATATATATATATATTTGTATATACAATAAATCATGAAAATGAAAGAAAATTCTTTATTTCTTTTGTGAGGTAAATATTGAGAATTGAGAAATATACAAAAATGTGAAATTTTAAATAAAAGGAAATGCGTACAAAAATATCTATTAAATATGTTTAATGCAGCTTTGAAGTAAATATTGTATAATTCTAGCTTGTCTATTTAAAATGAAGTACTGTTATAATAAATAACAGTAAATACTATTTTGATAAAGTGAAATTTAGAGCAAGTTAATTACAAACTTTATTGTTGCCATAAAAAATGTTTTTGCTTTGTGCTTAATTGGGTGAGATAAAAATAAATTTCGCTACAATTACAGTTTGTAGCATAGTGTAAAAGTTAAATAGGTGTTCATAAATACAGCAACTGATCAAAAATTGAGCCACTGCTAAATGCAAATGAAAGCGCTTTCGTTGCTAGTCATCAAAATTGGCACTCGTAAAAATCGCATTGAATAAAATACAGAGAAATTTGCATGAAACACTTGACTGAGAATGCCCAACAACAACAACAACAACAACAACGAGAATCGCTTGTTGTTACACACATCATAAATTTCATAGCAGCAAACGCACAAATATCTAAAAGCAGGCCAAAGGACCAAACCAAATGCCGAACTCTTTCGCTTTTTTTTTTGTTTTTTGCCAAGAAGTTATTAGGCATTGTTGTTGCTATTGGTATTTTGGCCTTTTTTGGGGGAGGCATAAAGTTGCTCTAATTTCTGGGGCGGAAAGAAGGGCTCGTAAAAAATGTTCATGCCCATAAAAATGGCCAGGCAGGCCAGACTAAAACAATAACGTATACGCCGCGCTGTACAGCAAAACAGCAACATAACAAAAGCAATAACAAAATTTTTGCCATGCCTTAAACGCTCTCTCATCTCATATTCGATAATATTCGATAATGTTTTCATGTGCTGCAAGCGTTCATTTTATTGCCACGCCCCCACGCTTCAACTGCCCCTTTCACAGTATTTGTGAATAGTTTCTGGTTGTTGGTCTCCACACTCCACACAGGTTCAAATGTGCCCGTTCGCATTTGGCCTCGCCGCCGCAAAAGGTCGTAAATTTCGTTTCATCAGTCGTTTGACTTTCACTGGTTATTTGCACGTTCTCTTTGGGGTCATTTGTCTGGCTTCAAATGACAAACACTCCATCATTTATGATCGATGCTCGAATGAAGTGTGTGTGTAAGAAAACACACACACATACAAACATATTGTAATTTAATTTTAATTGTTGCGCTATAAATCTAAAAACACTTATTTACAATTAATACAAAATTAATAAAAAAAAAATGTTTTTTCTTTGCAGGTATGTTGAACATTATTCGCAAAGTTTACATTTAAATATTAAAACTGTTGAGGTATGTTCGCCAAATTATTTTCAAACAAAACAATAAATACGGTAGTTTAAGTCTTTATCTATTATCTATTTTTTATGTAAAGTATCTTTGTATCTCTGAGTATCTAACTAGATGTCGTTATCCGAAAATCTCTGATCTCTCAGCTCATCTCCGATAAAATCAATATTCTTTTATGTATTTATACAAATAATCGATGCTCATTTCACATGTTTTCACTATGCAACCAAGAAATAAACCAAATCTTAAGCTTAGCTCCATTTTAATTCATTTTACGCATAGAAAAATCTTGTTAACTTTAATTAACATTTAAATACGAAACAGAAAATTCGCTTAGAAAGCTTGGCCTTAAGCCACGCTAATGCAAGCAAAGAAGAAAAAAACAGAAGTTTGCCAAGCAAAAAAAAGTAAATGAAATTAAAGCAAATGGTGCACTTGTCACATGTTCTCTCTCTCTCTCTCTCTTCGCTCTCCCTTTCGCACACTGTTTGTTTTGTATGGCAAAATGGTATTTCCGCATTGGCAACTTCATTTTCGCTCACTTCCCTTTGGCCAGTGGCAAACAAGTCAACAAGTTGCGACCCAAAGTGGCAGCTGCAGCTGCATTTGCAACTGCATCAGCAGCAGCACCAGCAGCAGCTGGCTTCCAGCTGCATCAACTGTGGACATTGTCTTGAGCACTGTCAGCGCTCCAAAGGCGAATGCCTGCAGCCAAAAAAGCACCGAGTTTCAATATTGCCGCAGCCTGGACCGAGGGGGTGGCAAGAGAGAGAGGGGGGATGATTTAAAGTAAACGCAAATATGTACTTTCGACCATTAAACAAATGCTACAGGCACTTGAGCCAATTTCCCTCTCTCATTCGCTAGCATTCGCTGGCTACTTTCCTCTTTTTTTTTTTTTTTTTGTATATTTTGTTTCAATATTTTGTCTTTAAGCCAAGATTTAAAGTGAAAATCTCAAGTCTAAAGTCTAAAGTCTTCCGTTTCGAGGCGTCGATGGGCGCGTGTCTAGTGCAATAAATCTTGCAGATTATTTTAATTTCATGCAAACTATACGCGGCTCAGCCAGTGAAAGAAAAGCGTTGAGATGCCTGTCAACAACTTTTCCAACTTGAGTGCGTAGCGCCAAGAACAACAGCAACAACAACAACAACAACAATGGTAACTGATAGCAAAAAGTTGGGCAACAACAAAAAGAGTAACACAGTCGCAGTGTCTTTTGAATTCCTCTACGTCTTCTCAGTGCCCGTCGCAGTTTCCCTCTCCCTCTCCATCTTCATTCCTATCTACGACTTTGTCTCAGCCAGACAATGGTAACATGCATTCAAAATAGTCATCGAAATGAGGTTAAAATCCACAGCCGAAGCGAAACGAGCCGAGCACACACGAAGTCAACTCTGAGAGCGGCTAACACGTCCACAAAGAGAGCAAATTCGAATTTCAAATGGCTGTAGTTGTGGTCTCTATGTTGTTATTACAGCATTTCGAACTGGCATAGGAGTACAAAAGCATTAACAGAAGCGAATAACATCTTCTTCGAACTGTTTTAAACTTTACGTTGCTGCAAACATTGTCTGTTAAACTGTTAACATAACAAAATCGAAACTCCCCGCTGCAAGTGCTGTAAAGTTTGCTGTTGTGATTTACACTCTCCTTTTAAACAAGTTCGAAAATCTTGCACGCATTAACATTGCGATAAAAATTTCGTTAGACTTCCCCTATAAAAGTGTATATAGATATAGATCAAAATGTTGTGGATGGTATTCAATGTTCTCCTCCATACTTCGATATTTCCCCATTCTGCCTTAGAAATGTTATGTTAACAATTCGCATACGCTCTTCCAACTCCCCCTTATCACATATTCGATTGTTGTGGATATCATGTTAAATTTGTGTTTGTGTTCAACTTTACGTACAGCTACCCCTGCCAAAATGTTTGCTGGTGTAATCTATTTTGATACAAACTTTACAGAATGTTAACAGCTTATTAACAGAGCCGGCTTTCTGCAGGTCTTTGAACCCTTTGGGCGTGTGAATAATTCGTTTATTCGCACAGCATCCCCTACCCTCTTTTTCTTCTAACCCTTCGCCTTGCTGCTTCTTTGTGCCATGCATTTTTGAGTGCACTGCAATGCTATGCACTTGTTTTGTCTGAATGTGAATGTAAATGTGAATGTGAATGAAGCTCTGAATGTGACTGCGATTGTGAATGAATCGCTTGCCTGCTTATGTAGTGACCTTGGCTAGTTGGCAATTGACTTTCGCTTGCGACAGCTTTGAAAGTTGTTCAAGTTCGTCCTGCCTAATCGCATGTCCTTGCGGAACGTGACCGGCTGAGCGGTCCAGGGGAATAACAAACACTTAAAAAAAAAAACAAGAACGATGGGTTTTCTTCTGTGTTTTCAAAGGTTAATCCTTGAAGTCCTTGACAACGGTCACACAGTAACTAATGTGTCCCAGCAGGTCACGCCCACAAGTCAGACAAAAACTTGCAAGTACCTCATACACACACACAAACTCACAAACACACACACACACACACCTAATGCCCCTTGCAAGTCATTGTGGGCGCGTCTATTGAAAGCGAAGCCTGCTGCCACTTGACCATATTTATGGCCTGAACCCGAGCTGTAACAATAGCAACAACAACTGTTCTGCTCGCGCACTTTTCAATAAACTGCTTAGTCGCTTGCAACAACAACAACAACAACAACAACAACTGCCACTCGGATACGATATCTCGCATTGCGCTCTGTGATTTATAAGTGGGTCGAGCGACGCTCGGGGAGTTGCTGCTGCTTGTGCTTTGCATCTTGTTGCTATCAAAGTGCATATAAATTACCGTTGCAGATGGCCCCCTGCCAGCCATATTCCCGCCAGCTCCCTTCTCCAGCCCTCTGCATTCTGCCCTGCGGTCATGTTTTCTATGGTAGCTGCTCATTTCGGCATAAATCCCAAAGTTGAAATGCGCTGCCTAAGCGTTTTCTGATTAACTGCAAACATAGATAGACACACACACACACACACACCTGTGGCGCCAACTAGCGAGAAATTGAAAAGGTTTTAAAACGTTTTCTTATGTGTAAAGATGATTGTATTTTGGTATTTTTACACATGTTTTGTATGTCGTATTACAAATTTAAATTGCATTTCAAAAGTTTTAAGCCATCTGTCTATAAACATTCCTACTCATATCTAATATCGTGTCGTAACGTTTCGAATATCGTAAGCAAGTCCACTATCATTCTTAAACACGTAATTGATACACTATTTTATACAAATATCGTATTATATTCCACAATTTAAATGTTAAAATGATCTCAAGGAAAAAAGCTGATCGTAAGCCAGATTGTTCTCTTTGACACATAAATGTTTTTTTACTGTTTAACTGTGTCAGATTTTCTGATAAACTAATAAATATCTATTTACTTTTCTCAAGTCTTTCGTCAGTTGTTTTCAGCTTTATTCGATTTATTTATGCATGCCACATTTAACTTCTTTTTTGGCGAACCAATTATTTAAAGCTCATTAAATTGCGCTATGTCAAGTATTTGTGGGCAGCCATTCAAGTGTCCAGAGTTGCCAAATTGCCGAGGTGCGAGAATTTTAATTAGACCTCAAGCCACACACACGCACATTTGCATAGGCCAAAAAATGCGGCAAGTGTAATTTTCACACCTGTTTCGTTAGCAATTATGCCAACTATTTAAGCTGTTGTTGTTGGTGGTGATGGTGGTGGTGGTGGTGGTGGTGGTGGTGTTCTTGGCCATCATTAAGAGCCTGTCCTTTAGACTTTCACTCACTTCACCTTTCACTTTAACTTTGCCAGCGCCTTTGAGCGCAAGTGACACGTGTCAAAAGTTAACAGCAGCAACAACAACAACAAAAGTTGGCAATTGTCACGCCCTCATGACGCTTTTAATTGTTTTTCGGCCCATTCCATTTGGCTTTTGATGTCGAAACTGTTATACGCAACAGTGTGGGACATTAATAGCGTGGGCAGTTCACTTTTCTATGGCAGTGTTGCCAAACGTTCTACACTAAGAATTTTATGTTCTAAAGTTTGAATTTACTTGAAAACCACAAAAATTATCAATTTTTTATAATAATTTTTAATAAAAGAATATTTTTTAAAATGCTCTCAACAAAGTAGATTGACATTAAGCAGGGTATAAAAAGTTCGACCTGAGATTGCTGGTCACTTTAAGCCTCATTTTTTGCTTTCGTATTTTCTTGTGCCCTGGTTAAGATTAACGTCACCCACGCTTGCCACCTTTTGGCCAAATGATTAATGACAGCGATTTTGTGCCCTTCTCCTTCGCCTCCTTCTCCCAGTCAATGAGTACACAGAACTTTTTGGCGTATCCTGTGGCATTTGATGGAAATCTACTTGTTGGCGCCAGTTGTTGACGAGCGTCATTATGAAGCTGCTAATGGCAATAATGATGATGTTGAGGCAAATGAAGATTACTTTGTTGGCCACTTGAGCAACGTTTTTGTGCCGCCTTCCCTTCGCGCAGCATTTACATAAATTAATCAGCGCCAAATATGCGGCAACTAAAACTGAACTCAACTCAACTCAACTGAACTCTAAGGTGGGGGGGAATGTGTGGGAATAAAGTCATCATAAATCCACAAAGCAACAGCGATGCAACGTTTGAAGCTTTCTCTGGCTGCCTGCATGTCTAATGATTGCGATCCTTTGAGAGAAAAAACTAAAAACAAAAAAATATATATATAGAGAGAGGAACAAAAAATACCACTGAAAATGAAGCAAAGCGAAGCGAAAGCAGCTCATCAATTGTCAGGGTTGCCAGAGCGTAGAGATTAGAAGACGTGTGCGGCAAGGACTACCTCAATAGGCAGGTGAAAGCCCGCACAGAGAAAGCCAGAAGGGGGGAGCAGCGTGCAGTAGATTGCCAGGCAAATTGAATAGTGAAATAGTCGAGTGGGGCTGTGGAATCGATGTCGATTGTCGGCATTTGTCACGTGCAGCGACATCTGGCGGGCTGCACACGAACTGATGCGGCCATAGTCAGGCTGTCGGTGTGTTTGGGTATTTTTGCGTTCAGCGTTTGATTGAAAGGCGTTGCCACCCCGCAGATATGCGCCCAATCAGCCCCGGCAGCCGCCAAACCGAAAACCCCAAAAACCGTTGCCATTTTGTTTGTGAATTGTTGTGACGACTGTTTTGCATTTTTGTAGCACGCGCAATTTTAGTTGGAACAACGCAATCCATCAGTCAGTCAGTCAGTCAGTCAGTCATTTAGTCAGCCAGTCAGTCAGTCAGTCAGTTGCTTTGTCAGCTTGCGCTCGTTGTTCAGCATAATGTACTCGAGATTATTGCGCTGCGCTGCATTTGTAGAGCGCAATCAGAATAACACTGGGAATTTTCTACGTAAATTCAACACAAACCTTGTCTAAAGTCAAATTTCCCAATTAAATTGGACTTTAAAAAAATACAATATTTTTTTTATTTTAGTAATGTTAAATCTAAAGTATCGACGTATCGATGCTTAAATCACTAGTTTATTTAAATTGAAAACAACGTTAACTTTATATTCAAGGCAAAAAAAAACGTTACAAATGCTTTTTTCGATTTAAATAAAGAGCAAATAATTTCTTTGAGTGCAGCTGAATGCATCGCAAGTAAAATTGATTGCCGTTGGCATTTTTTGGCAACGCGTGCAGCGTGTCGAATGGCAGCAAAATTGAGTGGAATGCGTGTAAAAATATTCACTTGTTAATTTACTACAAATTTGAGTGTTTTATTTTGCTCTCTATTTTTTTTTTTTTTGCTTGCAAGCCTTTAGTAAATTTTTCACTCGCTGAGTCAAACGAAATGCATACAAAAACAGAAAATAAAATTGCAGCTTTGTTTGAAACTCTGGTAACATTGCGTTGGTTAATGTTATGTTGCCAAGCTTGGCAACCCTTTAGCTTTAGCTTGAGCTACACATTCCATTGTGAATGATCTGTGGGTAACTTTAAGCGGAAAGTTATTCCCATCGTTTCATACGATACGTTTAATTCTGGCGCAGACTGTACCCAATTTATGCATTATTCACCTTTAGTGCGTCTCCAAAGTCCGGCGGCGAATGGCTCGTTTTTGGTGCGCTCAACCAATTCACGATTTATTGTGCGAACTGCACGGCACGCAAGGACCTTTTCCGTGGTGCTGAGGTCCTGGCCAGGACCAGGACACATTCTCTGGACATGCAGCGAGCTGCAGCCTTGCGATAAAGTTGACACTTTATGCGCTCCGAAGCACAGCAGCCGCAGCAACAGCAACTGCCCGAAGCGGCTTGCGGCGATTTTCGGAAATACGAGCAAGTTGCGTATACGCCATAAAACCAGTTCGCAGTGTTTCTTTTTGCCCAAAAGAAGAGCTGACTTTTTAAATCGCACTTGAAATATAGTCAAACGGGCAGACGAAATAAGGTGCAAAAAGTGATGGAATTATAAACGGACTTTAAAAAAGGTTATGTCTAATATATAAAAAATTTGTTATGGAAATTGAGTAGCCAAGTTTTAAACCAAAAGTTGCACACATTGAAATTTCAAACCAGGTTTAAAATCCGAAAAGATATCTAAAAGAGCCAAAGAGTTTTCGCAAATAAACTAAAAATAAATAATTGATTTCATGGTATGCAAATGGTAACTTACGAATATTTGGGTACACATTGTTTTTTAAGCGCATTTAGAAATATATGTGTTTATCAATTTTTGAGTAATGCTTTAGACTACACACAACTTTTGTAACAACACAATCAATTTACTTTTGGCTTTTGTTTTTTTATGTATGCAACGAATTTTGTTGCACATTTGAATAGAATTTATGAAAAGCTTAGGCTGCTATTGATGTGTATTTTCTATTTTATAATATTTTATTTACCACAATCAAATGTAAAAACATTGATTTTTATGCAGTCGTGCTCTATGTTTATTTTTTATTGTTAATTTGGCTATCGTCACGAATTTTAATTAAAAGAGCTTATGTGCATATGCACACATACATATGCATATCTATTGTATCTGTGTGTATCTCCATCTACTTTGACCTGATTTTTAGCAAGCACACGTATATTTCTGTATGTGTGTGTGTGTGTGCTACCATAAACTGTGCTTTGCATAACATCATAACAACAACAACAACAACAGAGACAGCATAAACAACTAACTGACTTAGCTATGTTATTTAAATTGCCAACACGTGTGTTGCTCATTACTCGTGGAACCTCCCTCGTGCTGAATTTTTCTCCACTTTATTTATTTAATTCCTTTTACATACATGTTAAGTGCGCCCAATTCTAATTAGGCTCATTACAGTGTTGCCCCCACTCACATTTAATGGCCAAAAGTGTTGTTCAAATAATAATTACATTTTGGTCACTTTTGTTCCATTACATTTGTGTGGAAATTGTGTTGTTCGTTAAACTTGTCGAGTTGGTTTGAGTATCGACTAAAATATTTAAATATCACTAAATTTACGATCTTGTTTAGCTAAGCAAAAACTGTTAAGCTTTTAACATTCCTCTTCAATGCCATCTCTTTAAAAATAAACCGCAACTATTCACACAATTTGCACAGCATTCGCTGATTATTCAGTGCAATTGTGTTCATAACTAACTCAATTTGCTTGTTTCAAATTCTATATAAAATTTTCTGCGCGCTGGCAAAACTCGCATGTAAACGAAACAATTTAATTAAAAACTTTATGACAAGATGTCGCTGCTGTAAAAAATGTTCGAAAGGAAAACATTTTTTCCTATGCTGCTGTTGTTGTTGCTTTCATTTGGAAACAAGCAAAAAATACTCGCAGTTTCACAAAACTTCTGTGGCAGGAAAAACTTTGCGCATGTAACCAATAATAGCACAATGAAAAGTTGCTGCTGAAGCTATGATATATTGTCATAAGCGTTGATGAAATGCAAATATAAAAATCACAAGCTGGTAAATCACAGAAACGACAAACTCACACAAACACACACACACACACACAGCTGCGTTTGACAGTGGAGAATCACATGAAAACAACATGTCGCTGACATGTTTAGAGATAGAGAGACAGAGAGAGAGTGAGAGAGAGAGTTGGGGGGATGTGGTTGGTTTCAGACACTTGAAACGTTTGTTTGTTTGTTTGGAATGCCTGCCAAATGTTCGAGCAGACAAAACTTTTCACATATTTTACTTACAATTAAATGCAATTGTTCGCTGACAAAGCAGCCCACAAAAAGCGGAAGACGATACTGAAAATGAAGGTCGCCCAGCAGATATATATATTTATATGTATGTATATCCATGAAAAACTCGCGCAATGAAGGAACAGTTGCTAAATGTACACAGGGGAGTGGGGAGGGGCGGTGGTCTATGTAATAATTTATGATTGCTGGCTGAGCACAGGGCGTAAATTATGAAAATCTACTTAAACTTGAGCCAGACTCAAACCGCGCACAAAATAAAACAGACCGAAACGGGAATGAGAACAAAAGTGGCAATGACAAAAAAAAATAGAAATGGAATGGAGTGGGAACAAACTGGGATCGCGCGCTAACGAAGCAAAACAAAAGTCGTGGATTTTTAACTGTTGTTTCTATTATTGCTGCCGCTGCTACGTAGGCATTTTCTGTTATCTCCTGTCATATTTTATACCCTATTGCCAGGGGATATAAAAACCAAACAAAAATTATGATTTGTTTTTGGTCTACAGCAATTGTGGCAGATAATGCTAATTTATATAAAGCTCGGATCTGAAGAATCATGTCGAATGTAAATTATAAGCCACACAATGTTAGCTAACATATTGTTTGCATAATGCAGCTAACATGGGCTGTTAAAAATTGGGTTTTCTTTTCACTTATCTATTCAAGTGTATTTAATGAGTAACCTCGCGTCGCATAACCCTTCTTTTCCTGTTTTTTATTCAACTTAAATTCACATTTGTCGCATTTGCTGCGTGCTCTTCATTATTCTCGTATCAAGGTTTCTTTCCAAGTCACAACTTGCCTTCGAATGCAAATTTTCTTTTGTGGGTGCTTCATTTTTTTTTGGGTACTTTTTCATTTGTTTATTAAAAGCATAAAATCCACACTGAGCAAACATAATTACAATTGCCTAACTTTGTCTTCTTACCTACGGCCAATTTTGCTGCCAATTAGTTATGAAAATGTGCTTTTAATTGTGCGTAATTAACTCTAATTAATTTTAATTGTACTCGGCCAGAACAGCTGTGAAATGTGCATAAAATTGTTATTTATTTAGTTGTTGTTGTTGTTATTATTGTTGCTGTCATGTTTGCTGTTTGTCAGCAGCTGTCAAGCATGCGGTTTTTAAGCAAAAGCTGCATTGATGTGTGTAATTATTAATTTATGCACAGTGTCATCGAGTTTTAATAGGGGCACACAACAACAACAACAACAAGAACAACGACAGCCACAACAATGATAATTATCTAATTAAATGCAACAATTAAACAATTTTTGGCGGCAATTGAGACATAATTAATTTAACAATTATGCCAAATGCTGGCAGGCAAAACAATTGTGCAATAATTTGATTGATGAGCATTCAACAAGTGTTCTACGACTAATTTTATTACGTTCAATACAAGTATTAAATAACTTTTTGGAACTAGCAAAATCGTTTATTCAATTTTAAACACTTGTTAAACAAGTCAGTTAATAGCAAAGACATGCATCAATCTTCATTCACACACAAAAAAAAAAAAACAAACAACTTGCATTTTAATGCAGTTTTTTTCCCCACAATTTTCCCGCTAGTTAGCCAGGAAGTGAGCACACAACAATTCAGGTCAAAAGATGCATAAAACTGTCGGCATAATTCAAAACTTTCAAAGTAGCTGGCTACGATTTTTGGCGACTTTGCTGCAGATGCCCAGCTCATGGCAAGAGGGGGAGGAGGAGGGAAGGCAGGCGTGAACAGGGGACAAAGTACTAGTGCAATTACCAATTAGAAGTTTCAAGTTTTGTGTGCGCTACGGAAACAGTTTCATTGCAATTTCTGATTTATACGCAGCACGGCGAAAATACGAATGCCCGAAATGGTAGAAATGGTTGATGGGGTGGTGCGTGGTGGGTGTTGGGTGGTGGTTTGGGGGTGTTTTATTCAAATAAATCAAAAAAGCAAAAGCATAACAAGTTCTTCTTGTTTCGTGTCTGTTATAAATTTCAAGTACGCAATAATGGCGAACAAAAAATTTCGTAATCAAATGGCAATGAAAGAGCAAGCAGAAAAAAATACAAAAAAATTAAAACAAAACAAATTTGAATATTTCTATATCTATTTTTTTACTTGATTTAATGAGTAAAGGATAAAAACAGGTGCTAATTTTTTAAGTAAAATTTAAAATTTTAACACAATGAAAATCGATCAGTTCTTATAAGTAAATCGATCTTATAGTTATCATTTAGACAAGGCTGAAGACTGAAAGAAAATGTTGTTTGTAGTTTTGCGGCCTTAGACCGCTCTCTGCGATTCTCATATATGCAAGCTATTTCTAATGCGTACTTACTTGAGTTTATCGTTTTTCTATCGATAAATTGAAGAACTGGTCAACTAATTTCCCATAATTGAAGCATATATTTGATTTACTTATATGCTGATTTCTTTTTAATAAACTTGTAAACTCTGCTATTTTTCCCATTATTTATTCACATTTTGTAAGCAAATTTTGTTGTCAACTCAAATTTAATTTAAAATTGTGTTCTCGCCTTTAACTACTTGTAGATTATTAAATATTTAATATGCAAACACGCACGCTTCCCCTTCTCCCTTTTTGCATCCGCAAGCATGCAAACATTGTTATTATTAAGTAATTTTTGAAGAGCGCCCCTTCAGCTGGCTGCCCTCTCCGCCTCTCCGCCTCCCTGCCTCCCTGCCTCTGTAACTCATTGCATTTTGCTACTTTGCGGTTTTAGACGACATGTCGCATTGTTGTCAACACAAATTTTCGTGCCACATGCAACAAGGCAGAAGCAAAAGCAGCAAAGGAAATCTGCTGCACCTCTTTCTTTTTCCCCCCTCCTCCTGCCCTCTTCTGCTCTGCTGCCGCAGAACAGCAGCTCAACGCATTTGACTTTTAATATGCTGGCAACCCGAAGCCGTCTATACCTTAAGCCACACACACTCCGCCCCACTGCTGCTGCTTTTGCAGCTGCAGCGGCAGCTGCCTCATTGTTGTTGCATTAAAATTACATATTTTGCGTTGGGGCAGCTCTGACGTTGCGTTGAGTGTTGCTTTGTTTGAAGTGCTACTTGTCCCCTTATACAACACACCCATTGACCCCCCCTCTTCTCTCTTCTCCCACGCCTGGCACACAACAAATTTATGCTTCGCTACTTGCCTCTCTCTCTTCCTCTTTTACTCCATTTCGTTTCCCCCACGTCTTTTTATTAAAGTTTGCACATTTCGTTCTTCACATGCTCTTCTCTTTCACTCTTTCACTCGCTTATGATTCTGTTGCTCTTTTTACCCTCTCTCTCTCTCTCTCACACACACGTTTTTTTTTCTCTTTCTTCTTCTACTCTGACAATTTTTCATA
This sequence comes from Drosophila melanica, assembly GCA_004143765.1. Taxonomy (NCBI): domain Eukaryota; kingdom Metazoa; phylum Arthropoda; class Insecta; order Diptera; family Drosophilidae; genus Drosophila; species Drosophila melanica. Next base: position 77,129 of record SCDT01000141.1, read on the forward strand.
TGCAACGAATTTGCATAAAAAATAAAACAGAAGTGCCGAAAAATTGTTGCGTTGCTGTTTTTCTTTATCTGCGTGGCCTTGTTGGTGTGCGGGGGGAAGGGGGGTAGCTGGTAGCTGTGTTTAACAGCGGATCTGTTGTTGTTTTACAGCTACGCCTTCGCCTCATAAAGATATGCATGCAAATTTTGTGCTAGTTTTTCCACATACAACATATAATTCTTTTAATTTTTTTAACGGCGCGTGCTGGCAACGCCATAATCATCAACGCCCCCATTCCCCGCTCCTCTCCCCCTCGCACTTAATCCTGGCACTTTACACTCTTGTCAAAGGCTTATTAATTAAAAAATTCAATTGAAAAGTTGGTTGAATAGACTTATTTTTCTTTCTTAATATAGTTTTGGCAAGTGTTGTAAAAGTGTAAAAGATAATTTATGGTCACACTTTTTCGATTTAACAATTTAATATTTGTTTGGGATTTTACAACACTCTTCCTCAAATTTCTAAGCTCTGTGCAAATTCTGTCAAATGAACCACAAAAGCAATTCCCATTTTTCAAAGAAAATTTCTTTGATTTCGTCAAAATGCGAACGAGTCGTGTTTGGCAACATTTTCAGAGAGTTGACAATAGGCTTGCGCTGTGCAACATTTGCGGGGCAAGGCTATCCTACAAGACCACAATTAGCAATCTACGCAAGCATATGAACCGAAAACATACGAATGCGCTTCATTGGAAACGCACCGAGCAAGTAATTAACTTACAAGCCACAACAACAACAACAACAACAACAACAACAAAATATATTTAACATGAATCACACTTGTTTCATCAATTTCCAGAAATCCAGAGCTAATTTCTGTTCGCTTCAAAGAGAATTCCACAAAAATTTGAACAATGCTGACAAGAATGAAAATAATGAGGATGAAGTGTGTGCACAGTCGCAACAACATCAGGAATTGAAAAATTGCATTAAGGATGCTTCGCAATCGAACATTGATGTGCAGCAGAAACTGTTTGTGCCAGTTGCAGAAAAAGTTGGGAAAACAGGCGAACTTGGTCTTGCGTTTGGGCTAGCCAATCAAATCGAGTGCAGCGAGCTAAATGCGCTCTATAAACAAAAATTAGCCGAGGACAAACGTCATCATTTGGCCATCGAGCAATTGTTGGCGGAGCAAATTGCATTGAGAAATCAATTTATTGAACTTGAACAAAGAAAGATTTCAATGTAAATCAGGGGAGGAAATGTGACAAGTTTCCATTTTTTTTTTTTTTTTTGAGAAAAGAAAAATATTACAATTTCGAAAAAAAAAGTTAACAATTGTAAAATTTATTTTTGATGAGTTTATATTTAAAATGTTGGCTTACATTTTCTTAACATAACACTTACAATAACATTACATACAAATACTTAACAGAACATATAAATATGGTACAGTTAAAATTCAAATTCTCTGTTATGCATCACAAAAAGTAAATTCAGATTTTAGAGCATCTTCAGCCTTCAAAATTTTTACATTAATGCAAAAAGGGAAGCAGTTAAAAAAAGAAGCGAATGCAAATTGCAATCGCTCAAAGTCCAAGTTGCAAATGCATTTCAATTTTGCAGCAAAGTCGCTGAGCAGCAACAAAAACAAAAATGTTAACAAAGGCCGCGAAAATATGCAGTCGAACAGTGCCACGCCCACATTGAGCTGCAGCCCAAATACATGCAAACAGATATCAGGGGGAACCGGGAGCCAATAAAAAACGCTTTGTTGGCAGAAAATTCAACATGTGAGCTGTGAGCGCCCAGTTGAGCGCTTTGTGTTTGACTTTATGCTTGGGGCGGGGTGTGTGTGTGTGTGTGTTAGTGTGTGGATGGGTGCATGAGGGGGTAGATTATCCCTAGGATTATCCTGTGCAGCTCGACTGCGTTTTAGTTGCACTTTCTTCGAGCGCACAACATATTATATTTGCATAAAGTTTGGCGCAGTGTACAGTTGCCATCTGTGTGCGTGTGTGTGTGTTTGTGTGTGTGTTTCTGACGTATGTCAGCCATATAAAGTCTGCTTTAATGTGCCTGGCCCCCAAAAGTTGTGCCTCGCATTTCTTTTAGAACTCTACACATAAAATTAAAAACAACAAACTTTTTCCATTGCCTAATTGCAAATGTGTTTGGGTTACAAAAAAGTAAATGAGAACATTTAATTCGGCCCTACTAGACTGTAAATTACCATGTATTAACTATTTGGAACATACTTGAAAAAAGTCGAATTGATTTATAGAAGAAAAGTATGTATTCTGTTCTGCTTGATAGCTAAAATATTTCCAATTTGAACTCTTTCGCTTTAAAAGTGGTTTTCTATCAAACCAATATACTCATGAACACACTGTTAACAGTGTATAATATCCATAATATGATTTAACTCAAAAGTTTACAACAATTTTACAACAGAGGGCGTGCCAGGATAATGTTTACTTTGCGCTGCACACATTTCGAATAACGTGAAATTAATTAAAAAAACGGTACACAAAAGATACACAAATACTCCTCAAAAAAAAAACAACCCAATAAATGCAGGAGCTGCGCCTTGTCTTTCAGCTTTTGTTGTTGTTTTAATTGAGTTCATCAACAAATTGTTTTTCACAGAACTTTGACTCTGCGGAGACCCTTTTTTGTGTGTGCGAGAAGCGCGTGTGTGTGTGTGTGTGTGTAATACGCTTAGTACGCTGTACGCGTAAAAGCTTATAAAGAACACAAATTGCCATTGTTCCCTCTCCCTGTGTGTGTGTGTGTTTGCGTGTACGTGTGAGCGGTTTTTTCGTTCGGCTTGTCTCTGTAATCCGATGCGCTTAGTAATTTTTAGCGGTTTTCCGCATGGTCACGGCTTAAGCTCAACATGCCCCCAAAAAATTTGACAGCACATATTTTCTCGATATAGCAGCAGCTTTAAAAATTGTTTATTGCTTTTAATGATTGAAAATTTACGACAAAATTGGTTGGTTTACCTGATATTTTAAGGGTTTCTATTACCTGCGCGGCTTTTCAAACTGAAATTTCATTAGCTTGGCTTTTCCATTGAAACTCATTTTGTGCTCAGCACAGATTTTCTTTTGTAATTGTAATAATTTAAATTGCTTATTCAAAAGTTTTCCAACTAATTTATTCAGTTTTATATGGCTTTATTGCGCATTAAATGTGTAGACATTTTTCATTTAAAAATCTTCGTTTAGTTTTTTAGAATAAATCGTTTTTTAACATTTCATAAATTGCATTTTTTTTTAGAACATTTCGAATACAGTTATGTGCACAGGTTGAAAACTATTTAATTTCGTTGAAAAATGCAACAGCTTTTAGCCGAACAAAAGGCCAACACACACACACACACACACACTCACTCACTCAAGGCTACAAAGAAAATATGAAATAACAATGGGATTTTAGGCCAGCTGCGAAAAAAAGGCAGTGTTGGTAAACGATGTTTAACTCTTTCATAACGTGGCAATTTCTTTTTTTCCCATTTTTTGTTTATTGTTTTTTTGCGACGTGAAAAAAAGGTGTTTTGTCTTTTGTTTTTATTTTTTTTGGGCAAGTGGCTAACAATTAGTTTTAGGCTTTGCAGCGAAATGTTTTTAAGTGGCGATACAAAGCTGTTGTGCTTCGCACCTGCCCCCGCACACACACACACACACACGCACACACACACACCCTACAGGCGATAGTCGTAAATGGTCCATTGTTGTGACTTTTGACCAGCGGGCGTCTAAAAATTCCACTCTGGTCAAAATGCAATAAGAGAGGCTTTTGTTTAAGCTCCAAAATGGATGAATGGCGCCCTCGGCATGCCACGCCCCATTTCGCAGTGACTCCCAAGCTGCTGGCCATTGTTGAACGTGGCACGTGTGTGTGTTTGTGTGTGCACGCTTTTGTTGGTATTTGTATTTGCCCTTTGTCTGGCGGCCAAATGGGCCGGCTCGTTGCTGGGCGTGGCGCATTAAAAAACAATTTGTTGTTTTGACACCAAACTGACCAACGGCTTCGACTTGCAACCCTCGTAGCTGACCGCAACTGACCCGCACAACACACACCCCAACACACACACACACACACACACACACATTCTAGCACCTATACATAATCATGGCAGCATTGTTTATTTATTGCTGGACAGGATTTCCATTTGCCTTTCGTTTGCTTGTGGCCGGCATTTGTATACAGGCATTTGTGTTTGTATTTGTATTTGCCAAGGGTTTTGCTTTTTATTTGCCCGGTTACCAAAGCCAGCACTCAAGTCCCATTTGTTTATACGCAGCTTATTGAGTTCACACCTAGATGTGTGTGCATGTTAGCTAAAAAATGAACTCCATTGCGGGAGCTTGTTCTAAAGCTATTCGCTTTATATTCCACTTTAGGATTTCTGATTGATCCCTAAAGTTCAACATTTGAATAGCTTATGTACGATATTCGCATTGTGTATCGTTTGCATCTACCTAATTGTATCGTAAGTAGGCAACAATTAAGTTTAGCTCAATAGATCTAAACTTTTCTCACGATAATTCTCAATTATATATCGTTTGTTTTCAAGCATTAAAGAAAATGCAAAACAATAAAGCACAAGTTTATCGATGTTTGTGAAAATTCGATAAATAAAATATTATATTTAGAATATATATTCCTATAATTCCTGAAGAGCAAAAAGATATACTTATAGGCTCATTTGTTTTGATATATCGTTAAGTATTGAAAGCATAGCGATAGCATCGCACAATATGCCCCATGTTAAACCTTTCGTATATCGTGTGTCTATCTAACCGCATGGCATCACGCTTTAGCAGGACTATTATTGGGCTAACACCTCGTCAGCTGCAAATTGAGTTGGCTAATGCGACTGACTGAAAGTTGTACCCAGCTCAGCTCAGCTTCGTGCATTTCCGTTCCGTTCCGTTCCGTTTCGTTCAGTTCAGTTTAGCTCGTAAATTGGCTTTAATTTGCATTACCGTCAAAGTTATTTGCACATGTGTGCACTTTGCCCGGCCGCACGCTCCAGCAAATTGCAGCTACTAAAGCGCTAAAACGTGACGACAGTTGGCCAAAACGGGGGGGCGCTGCTGGGGGGCGGGGCAACGAAGCCCAAAGCAAATCTCCAAGTAAATTCGAGTGCAACAAGCTGACAGGCGGATAAGGTAAATAGCTTCGCTCTCTCCCCCACAAGCCCCCCACTTGCTTCCCCTCCCCGCTGCAAACGTTGAAGACGTTGCCCACGCCAACAGTTTTTTCTCTTTTTTTTTGTCGTTTATTTTCAGTTGCACTCGGCTGCGCCTTTTACTTAAACGCTTATTGGCTTAGTCAAAATGCAGCTGCAGCTGCCATCGACTCAATAAATGTCATATCCTTACAGCTTCCGAGTCCTTTCAGCAGCAGCAGTTTCCACCCCTCAGCCCATTCAGCTGCCTTTAAGAGGCTTTAAATGCACCAACTGACTAAGTGATGAAATGACAGCTTTTATGTTTAGCTTATTAAGTTGAGAGACTGTTCGCAATAATAAACAGGATATAAAATCAATGAGAAACTTATTTTTAAATATCTTTTTTTAGATTTGGATAGCATAGCGGATAGCATATAAGCAAAAATAATGTAAATAATTAACAAATTTTAATTAAATACTCTTTCTTTATTCTCTTTACAGGTATGTAAACTGATGTTCAATGTGAGCAGTTGACGAAATGTTGCATGTACGTTAAAAATATTTATATATTTAAATTGAAATACTTATAAATTCCAAAATGCGGCTTAAAGCACAAAGTGTCACAGTTGGAGATTCCAATTTAAGATTTGAACGATTTGCGGATGGGAAACCTATAAAGAATGTTCCGTTTGAGCAATTTTGAATTGTGTAAAATCGGTGTGTGGAATGCCCATAATGTAAATTCACATTAGGCACTGATGTGGCGCAATCAAAAAGCGCATCGATTCATAATGCATGCAGAAGTGCCATTAAAATGAGTTTAAAAATCAATCGAGCAAATATTTATGAATGCACTTGCATAAAACGCCAAACACGACAGCAAAATTAAACGCACACAACAAGGTGGCAACGCCAGACGGCAGTTGGGTAAAGAAGCGGGGCGGTGCGGTGCGGGGCGGGGCGGGTGTGGAGCTGCGTTAAGCAGCTACCTGACAATGGCGGCGACGCCATTTACAACCCAGCTAAAAATAAACGCAAAATGACAGCCAACAAGCGGCAGCAGCAACAGCAACAACAACAGCAGCGACAACAGCAGCAGGAGCCATAACACAACTTGTGGCCCCCAAAGTGCGAGCGTTGTTAAAGTGTCAAAAACACGCCAGGCAGCGACCACGCCCTCCCCCATCCACGCCTTTAGCCAGGTAGCGGCAAAGCGTGCGCGTCATTTTTATAGATATAATTTACTTTTTTGTGCACTTGGCAAGCGAGTTTTACGGTTACGTTATGAAACGTGTAACAAGGGGAAGTAGATTACGTCCACAACTCTTAAAACGATTTTCATAAAATATTCCTTTTAAATAGTTGATTCAATTCCACATGAAACACAGCCCTGGGTTCTCGTTTTAGTTATTCACATGACCAAATTTCTGTTAAGTTATCTAATAACCTAACCCATTTACTATAACAAAGGTTTGCGTCTTGGGCGAAATATTTAACCGTAATTTTAATACTATCCAATCTATCAAGTTTCAAGTCTCTAGCTTTAAGTCCAATATACTCTTAATTTACATATTTAAATATGCCTAAATATAGAAATGTTTGCCTTATGTCCGCAAGGGTATTTAAGCTGCGGCAGTCTATTAATAAATATTCTCTCCATTGTTTTTCACCACCTCGTCTAAAGCATTTTAGAGGCGCCATTTATCTTGAATATTCAGTGCGACCCTCGCTGCCGTCAGTGGCATATTTGTCATAAATATCGAACAAGCAAGTGGCGCCCACGCCCCACTCTCGACTCTCGACTCTCCACTCACCACTCCCCTTTGGACCACTCCACCGCGCTTCCACTCAACAGCTGACTGATTTAGTTGTTGGGCGTGCCAAACGCAAGCTTAACCGATTGATTTAAACTGCACTTGAAATTACTCAAGCGCTACATATACGATATACGACTGTATATACGGTATATAGTATGTACTAGTTATAGTTGCCTGATTGCCGCCATGTTTCATGTGCATTTATTTTAAAAACTCGCCGTGGCTGCAGGTGTCTGACAGCTGGGCCCGACAGGGGGCGTGTGAGTGTGCTTTGTAACTTATGAAGACAACAGACGCGCTGTAATTTATGTGCTTCAAGTGCTGAGCCAGGCGAACGCCGTCTGCCTGTCCATCTGTCTGTCTGTCCCTCTGTCCGTCTGTGGGTTTCTGCTTTTTAGGGGCCAGCTCGTTTTTGCCATTGTTTACGAGCACACACACACGCACGCGTCTTGCACAAAACGCCCACTGTGGGTAACAGCTACAAATTGCACTTTATGCGTTATGTCAAAAAGTGTGACCCGGCTTCAATCGAATTGTCTGCTTAATATATGTGAGACAAGGTTCGTTTTAAACTTACGTAACTTCATGAATCATGTCAAATCATGATTTGACCTCCCAATTAATTCCACATTTAAGTTTTTTGCATATTTGACAAACAAATTTTTTGGTATTTTTTTTGGGAAATTATCATGGTGTCCCCCTTTATCATTTTCGAAAATACATTTTTTTTTTCAAAATTTAGAATGGCGAATTTCTATTTTTAATCGATTGTGGTAGTCAAATTTAGTATAAAAAACTACATTTGAGGTGATTCTGAGAAGGTCAAATTTTTGGTCAAAATCGACAAAAATTTTGACATGTAAGGTTGTCAGATTCCATAGCTCCCATATATCAAACCTCCATAACTTTGTCAAAAGTGAACCGATTTTCACGTTTGATGGCATTTTGATCATGATTTGTCCNATTTTTTTTGAATTTTTTGGTCAAAAAAGCAAGGGTCCCCCCTTGTGAATTTTGGAAAAAAAAATTTTTTCAAAATTTAGAATTGCGAAATTATAGTTTTATTTGATTTTATTTGTCTCAATTAGCATAAAAACAACATTTGAGGTGATTCTGAGGGGGTCAAATTTTTGGTCAAAAATCATGTCAAAATTGACAAAAATTTTCACATGTAAAGTTCCAGATCTACAGGTCCCATAGTTAAAACTACCATTATCTTGTCAAAACCGAACCGATTTTGATGATCCATACCATTTTGTTCATGTCTTGACCTCCCAATTGAGTCTACATTTAAGTTTTTTGCATATTTGATAAAAAAAATTTTTTGAATTTTTTTGGGAAATTATCATGTGGTCCCCCCTTATCATTTTGACTTTTACAAAACTAAAATGATTTTTATGATCTATGCCGCTTTGATCTTTGTTCGATGTGTTTATTAATTCTGCACCTAAGTTTTATTTCATATTTGAAAATACAATTTAATATCAATAATTTCTGTGGTAACTTTGCTCATTTTAAATGACAATTTTGAGTTGTAGAAAATTTGACTGTGAAAAGTATTTCGATTAGAGAAAGATTTGCAAGCTTGTGATAAAAAACTTGTGCTGCTCTTATCAATTTTGAAGTGTCTAAGTTAGATATTCAAAATGTTAATAACTGTTAAGTTGTGTATGTGAAAAGTTTGTAAGTTTTTAGCTTCGTTTCTGCATTTAATAAGCAACATTCTTGGCTGACACGCCCGCCCCCTCAAAATATGCACGCATAAGTATGTTATAAACATTTCACAGCTCAAGTGTTTATGGCCAAGTTCTTAGAGTGAAACTAAACCTAACCTAAACTTGGCAATTTCATCATCATCAATATCAGAAGCTCGCCCCC